>OMLF01049181.1:0-11025 GCA_900302615.1 Holocentrus rufus | reverse complement strand
TCTCTTTTGTAGTCTGCTAGGAGTGAAGCTACAGTAGAGCAGTGGACTTCCGCATGCTTTTCCATTTTGATCCAGTGTGATCTCTCCCTTTTCGTTTCGTTTCGTTTTATGAACTTTGGGTAAATTACATGTACGTATTATACTTTACCGGGATTTATTTGACTCACATTCATTTTTTTAGTCGTGTGTGTGTGTGCGCGCGCGTGTGTGAGTGTGTGCATGGTTGTGTGTGCGAGCGAGAGTGTGTGTGTGTGTGTGTGCGTACATGTCGGTGCATGCCTGTGTGTATGCTTGTGTGTGCCTGTTTTAATCGACCGTTTTCATTTTTGACTTTTTATTGCCACAATCCTTTGTTTGTATCATGCTTTGTTCTTTTTTATTGATCATGCGAGCTTATTTTAGGGGAAAGGAGGCGTCTTTCCCTGCCCTCATTGATACTGCATCAGTTTAAGTTTGATTCACAACTTCAGCAGATTCCATATTTAGAGTGCTCCCCTTTTTTATATATCAAATGCCTATTTATGCCTTCAAGTCAAGTCGTTTTAAATAATTTCATCCAATTTAGAGTCTGTGTCTCAGCTAGGGGAGCACATGCACACTCATTTATATGAAAATAAACACAAAACACTGAACCATCTGGTCTTTTCTGAGCTCAGTCTTCAATGCCATTACAATTACAGACACTTCTGATCTCTCCCAGTTATCAATGGTGTATGTTACTGCCACAGATTTACTTAACCTTAGATTTTTTTAGTGCCAACTCTGCAGGTTTGTGCCAAAATAATTTATACAATATTTGTGTTGAGTTATATTTCAAATCCATTTCTACCATGCTTTTGTCTCCAAAGCTTTGCTTTAAGAGCAGTGGTTATTATATTATGTACAGGTGTGTGATAGTTGGTTTGCCTTTATTTTTGCGTGTCTGCCATGGAAAAACAAAGAGAGCAAAACTGACATGCTGTCAGGAGGAACAAGCATTTTCTAGTTGATTGTGTTCTTTGACATGACTGAAGAGTCTTTGTTATATCAACTCGAGGTTAGAAATGAAAGAGTGCATGAGTTGTGGTGGCTTCTTGCTGGTGTCAACAAACACCTGGTGCCTTCTCTTTTTCTACAGTGAGGTGGGTGGCTATTTAGGAGTGAGATAGTTTCATGGTACAACCCCCTCTCTGAGTTTTTTGGAGATGAGAGAAGGTCACCTTGAGGCGACTGAAATCTTTAGCTTGTTTGTACAGGGTGGTAAATGTGCGCCTGTATTTTCATAGAGAATGAAATTTGAAGGTGAAGCTTTGCAGTGACCTATCATCCCCTCTCTCCTCCATCCCTCCTTCATTTACCCTACCTCCTCCCTTTGTTTACATGGCAGCCATCTTGTTCTGCTCTAATGAGGGGACAGCTAATGCTGCTGGGACTTCTGGGATGGAGGGACGGGGGACTTGGCACTGAGACAACTTAGCATTTTGACATTTGCCAGAGCGGTTACTGAACCGGACATGTAAGCTTGTTCTCTCTTTCTGCTACATAAGCTTTTACAGTTTGATTTCCCTGGCAGTAGTTGAATAGAATTTACATTTTAGTGACTTGTTGAAATTAGAATTTGTGTTCTAATGGATAAGCTTTGTGATGTACAGTGTAAAGTTTTCTTTTTTTAAAAATCAATGATTGTTGAAACTGGATGGATAGAAAATATAATATTCAAGTTATGCAATGTCTCCTCTTTGGCTGATGGATTATGGAAGTTATGCCAATTATGTTACACACCAAAATGCTTTGATTCACTCAACAGCATTTATGCTACAGGGCATACCTTCCTAATCACATTGCCATGGATTTATTTTTATATGTTAAAAAAAAATTCCTAAAATTCCTGTTTCCATTCTTTTTCCTTGTCTGTTTTTCTTTTAGACTGACTGTAGAAAAACATGGGACTTGAATGGTTCCTAACATGAGAGGCTTAAATTGACATAAGTAACTTAAGTCAATTTTAGTAAGGTTTTATACAATTGCTTTTGGGATACATACAAGTTCTTCTCTGAGAACTAAACCCAGTGATAATATCATATATTTACCAAGACATCTGCCAGTGCAACGCAGACGTTTCTGTGACACCACAGCAGCTGTGAACGCTGCATCTCAGTGGATTTCTCCTCTCTTCTCATCCACAGTCGGACTAGCTGATCCATCCCCGTCTGTCTGCAGCTGCTTGTAAATTGAAGTAGTTTAAATGACATTTCCCTCAATGCGCAGTGCTTCAAAATTTGCCACATCCCTGAAAGAGCTGTGATATTAGTCAGTGTTGACATTGACTTCAGGAACTCATTTCTTGTAAATAAATTCACAAAGGTATTTTTGACATTTTGAGAAAAACAGAGATTTATTTGTCACCATGGCTGAAAAATGATATAAAGAGCAGTAGAACCTCAGGAATGATTTACCTAAAGGCCACCAAGATATAAACACTTATTATTCTGCAAACTATACATGCAAATACTGGTGAATCCAGTTGGTTTTTAGTCACTGTTAAATGCGCAGCATAGTCACAGTAGATAGTGCAAAGCTTCTCCAAAAAAAATCACAAGCTGGCTTATGGGGATGACTGGTTTGGATGAGCATTCAAATGAGCAACATACTAAAAATGTACAAAGACCAAAACACCAAATGGACTTTGCAATATTCAATGTTCGGCTGATGAATATTGCTAAAAAAATTTGAGCAAAATCAGATTCAGAGCTCCTGTGTAAAAAAGCACAGATTGATGCATAATTTGGTCTCTACTCTGTAATCTTTAATTGTTGCACTCGTAACTCCTTTCCTGTCCATTTGAGATTTATCCTGTTATCTACATTGCATTTTGGTCCAAACAGCTATTTCAATCTTTAAAAGGTACACAACAGAAAACAGAACTTAGATTATGTTTTATAAGACTCCTAACAATAATGGCATAAATTGTAGTAGCTGGATAAAATGAATGAATCTGACTTAAATATTAATATGTAAGGATAAGGGAGGAATGTTTTGATCATTTCAGCAGAAAATTCTCTCAACAAGTCATTTTAAATTGAGAACTAGGTCTGAGTACAGACCAAGGAACCTGGACCTAAAAGTATTTGCTGAGATTAACGATAAAAAGATTTTTAAAACCAATGGAAATGACAGAATACAGAACTGAGTGCTTGATTGGTATACACAAACATATTAATGTCAACATTACCCACCACCATCATCAGCAGCACTTAAAATAAGTGAGTGAATTTGGTATAATTTCTGGTATAGTCAATCATCAAATATACAGAGAAGATTCATATTCCTGTCTTTATGATGTTGCATGGAGCTTTTTCTTCCTCCTCCCCATACAACACAATAGGTTAAGGCAACAAACATTCATTGTCCCAGAACTAAGTATTTAGCATGCAAACTGAAGGTTATTTGTTATGATGTAAGATTTGATATATAAAATACTATAGCTATTGCTAAACCAGGCTTTCATTCAGTTGTTACATACAATTGGAAAATACTTTTATAATCACTGACAATACATGCAGCAGGTACAGAATTTTATGTGCATGTTACGTTACTTAAAAAACATCTTTAGTAACATCAGCTGATTGTGTCATCTCAGCATTACATTTCCCATGAGATTGACACTGTTTGCATCAGATGTCTTTTGTTTCTGATAAGCACTGAAATTTATACAGTATTTCACTTGTATCCTATCTAAATCCAAGGAATGTAGTATAAACAGACAAGCAGATTCAGTACATCTATGATCAGAGTAACGTGGAAAAAAAACAGGATAAACGGCGGAGAATAAGGCACAGATGGCTGACAAATGCCGATAATTTGGTCAGTTTCATTTGGTTTGTTCTCAGTCTCAGTGCTGTGCAGTGTCCTCCGACGGTTTCATCCACTTCTTGCTGCACAGGCTCAACATCTTGAGTCTCAGAGAAGATAAATGTGTCTTCAAGACAAGCGCATAGACAATGGCACAAACACGTGCACAGACAGTGTCATTTTTTATCATATCAATTTTGGCTTGGCTCTTGCCACGATCAAATGTCTTAAGATGCTGGTTTAGCTCCCATGTGGATTCCTCCTAATCCTCCAAGGTCTTCAGAATAACTTCAAAATCCCTAGATATCGCACATACACATACACACACACACACATCATTGCAAATAATAGTGTACGACAATATTGGTGCTTTCCTTTTTAGTTTTTTCTTTTTTTTTAACAAACAAAATCTGTAAGACGACACCAAGCTCTGCATTATGAATTGCACAAGCACTGAAATGCAAACCTACATGTCCTCAGGGAAGACAGTTCCAGGGTTGGGGTTGGGAAACTCCCCAGGAGGAGACCCTGCCACTTCAACCATGGATGGGTCTTGGTTGAAAGGAGGCTGGAACTGGTGGCTGAGAGAACCACAGGAAACAGTGGTGAACCTCAGCTTCATCAAAAACCAGCAGAGGAAAAAGTGACAGAGAGTTCCTACACTCACTTCAGCAGCATTTCAATGACTTTCAAGGTCTTGTGTAGTGAAGCTCAAGGACTCAAAATTGGTATGTTCTGGCACAAGACATGATGCTAGTGCAAAGTAGACATCACTGAAGCCTCTTTTAATGACTTATGATCTTGTCAGGCCAAGAAATCATGCGAAAATCTTGCATGCAATCTTTCAATTTAAAGCTGCTGCTTTAAAATGCAAAGATCCATCACAGGATTTTCCTCAGGATCTGAGCAAGGACAGCCAACTGAGGGACGCTGATGAATCACTGTGCAATATTTTGATTTTAAAAAAAAAGCTTCAAAGCTACCCATTCATTTTCAAAAACATTTAAGGACTTATTTATTTTTCTCAAGCCCACAAACTTACAAGACTCATGGGAACCCTGGAGATGGCAATAACTCCATCAGTGCTTTTTGATGCACATTTAGTATCCAGTTATTCCCCCATTTGTGGCAGTTACCTGATTTCAGAAACGCCATGCAAATGTGATCAGATTATCAGATTTAGGGATTAAAAGAAACCACATTAACAGGGCCAGATTTCTGCTGGAGAAGCCCAGTTACATGGCCATGTAAACCCTTACTTGGATTTCTGAGACGCTTTTCATGTGCATGCATGTGCACGACAAGGGTAAGGAAACTGATCCAATACGACACACAACATACAACGCTAGGGAGGATAAAAATGTCACTGTCTGCTCTACATAGTCGCCGAAGAATCTCTGAAGAAGCTTTTTAATATTTTTATGTCAACACTGATGAAAATAAAACGAAATGAGCAACACATCTGCTGCAGCCTGCTTCAATGACTGTCACAGAGTGGCAGAAAAAAACTGATATGGCATGATGTAAACTTGGATATTTGAGTAATCAGACTAACACAACACATGTAAACACATTATCCAATGTCCTGCCTTCACCTGATCACTCACAGTTATCTGGTTTCTTGCATGTAAATGTAATCAGCAAATTGCAGGCACACACTCGACGCACCACAGTAATGGGAGCTGTCACTCATTAATATTGTGTGGATGGTGCTGGTGACGGAGGTTTGGTAACTAGCTGATAATAGAGGGTGGGGAGATGTGGACATCAGGATGATGAAGGGAAATAAAAGGAATGAGTGAGAGCTGGAGGAAAAAAGTGAAAAAGGACAGTGACCATCTGCAGAGTTGACTTACATGGGGTAGAGGTTGTGAGGATTCTCAGTGGGAGGTGGCACATTGGCAATAGTGGGTGAGGCTGAGCCAGCTTCCCTGCACACACACACACACACACACATGCAATGCTTGGTTTATAAATGTTTTGCATCAACAGTAAAATGACTGCACATTCAGAGCATGCCTCATGAACAAGATTTATTTGTAAAGAGTAGCTCCTTACGCTCCCACTTTAGTCTGCAGTGAAAAACGAATGTAGCCACGGGACGGTGGAGAGAGATGGTCGTCTGTTTCTGAAGAAAGCAGAGAGAAAACGTCCATCTGCATTCAGATATTTTCACCTTTACATAAATATAAAAAGTTGACTCTGCACTGAGGGTTGTTACCTGTGTAGTATTTTTTGAAGACATTATGTTTAGGATAATCAGGATACAGAAATGTGATGTGGTCGATGTCTCGGATACGGTCGCCAAGGCAACGGATCTCAAGATCTCTCTTGGTGAAGGGCTGAATATTCTGGATTCTCTGTCCCCCGTCTACAAGGAAAAAGACAGAGAGAAAGAAAAAAAGAAAGAAAGAAAGAAAGAAAGAGGCAGAGGGGGAGTGGGCAAGAGAGAGAGAGTTGGAAAAATCACTGTGTGTACCTTATTGGGTCCATGGAAACAGTCACATAAGCATGACCTTTTCCAGTCACTGAGTGTACTCACACAGCTGCACCAGAGTCCAAACATCAAACAGAGACGATTTTGCACAAAAAAAGAGATACTGAACACAATAAAACACACTGAGGCCATACGAATACTTACTCTCTGAAGCAGACACATAAGCGATTGTGATGCCACCGATTTCAGAGTCACTGAAACGAAGCAGGAAAGTCCCGTTGGGCCGGTCTTTGAGGATCAGGTGTAGGTGCTGCTTCCCAATGAAGCCAAATATCAGCCTAGTAGGGGAAAGATCATTGTTAGTAGACTGGAGCAGGCTGCCAATATTTACTGTGAAAGAATGCAAACTGAGTGGTTGAGTCGCCTCACCCATCGGACCAGTAGGTCTTCAGGTGCTTCTTGGTGAGTTCCATCACTCCCTCAAACCACTGCCAGAATGTGAATGGCCGGCCGGGGAGAACTTCCTGTAACATTCACAGCCACTGTGAGATCTGAGAGTATGTTTGTGTGTGTGTATGTGTGTGAGCCACAGTCAAATATCAATCGGGATTAAAGTTAACAATACCCTTGAAAGTTCGGAAAATGCCCATGAAATTAAAAATGACTGGTCAAAAATTGTCCCTGATAATTAGGGTGCCCTTTTTCCATTCACTCTCTTAATAGTTTTTCTGTCAAATGTTAATGTGGGCATGCAAATAATGTCCCCTGTGGGCCACCATAATAAATTTTTGGGAGCCTATGAGACTGTTTCCAGTGCTTTGGATGAGAAAATGGAGGATTTTTGGAGCAGTAGAAGAGAATACCGACCAACATAAACAACAACAAAATATAAAACAACCATTATCGTAAAAAAAAAAAAAAATCAACAATGGAGGGTCTGAAGATGAACTGGCAGTATGGCACTATTCTCTTCTGTAATTTTTAAGACAAATCTTAGTGGTCCAAATTAAGAGTTTATTTTCAGTGCGACTGTATTATCTCAGAGTGTAATAAAACTGCCTGCAAAGGAGCCAAAATGCCCTGAAAATCATTAATGCTCTGTGGAGAAATTATTCATTTTTGGTGTGGGCATGTGTGTGTGTGTGTGTACCTTATTGAACTGGGCCCAGGATACCATCATGCTACTGAAGTCTCCAGAGATGTCGGGCTTGTCAAAGATCTTCTGAGCCAGAAAATGCTGGTTGTACTGGTCCAGGTTGTGCTGCGTCTGGACCTCAGAGGTGAACTTGCTGTTGAGGGTCATACACATCCTCTTCCAGGGCACGCGCTCCGGCACCACGAACGGGATTCTCTCCTGATGACGACATGAAATGCCTTAGAGGTCGACATTGATGTTCCTTCACAGTGATTTGATTTGATGTTTTACGTGGGTTTCTTTCAGCCTGAATGAGTAATTCTTCCCTATCTTACATCAAAGACATACTTTTATAATTACAAAAAAAAACAAAAAAATTCTGCTTTGAATAACCAAAAAAAGGAGACGGGTCACTGACCACATTTACGTGGTCAGCAATTATTTTAAAAGTTAAATCTGCTAAAGATTAATCTGTGGCGTCAATGGATAAGTGGAAGTGAGAAACAGAGACAGAGAAACTAAGAATAGAAAAAGACAAAAAAGGAAAGTCAGCTGAAGGGCTCAAAGTGAACGGCGAGTTAAAGGATCCCTATGATTGAAGTTAAAGTTTTCCTGTATGCACATACATGACCAAAAGTGTTTATCGCAGGCACTGTTAAAATAGTATTTTTTGAGTAGTTAAATTTATAGTTATTGCCTCCCTACAGGCACTTTCAGACTAACTCCCGTCAGCATTTGAACTTGGAGAGCCTCCACACAGCGGATTTGTCTCAGAGGAGCGGAGGAGGAGCTTAGAGGAGCTGGTACTGATGGCCTGTCGGGGTTCAATATTGTGACTCCTCTGCCTGTTAGGACTTATGCTGCATTCCATCCTCAGTGGGAAGCTGGAGTTTCAACCTCCAGATCCACCATACCAAAAGTAAACAAAAAACAAACAAAAAAAAACATGGCTGAAAACAAGATACAGATGGCCAGGCAAAAGATCCTGTGAAATTAAACAGTTGGAGACCCCTGACACTTTTCTGCTGTGATGCACGTACTCTGGCCAAATGTACTGCACTTACATTAAATCAAGTCATTCAACAACTAATATGTTTTGATCAAACAGGTTTTTTGGGAGGTCGTTTTATAGTTGATAAAATGAGGCGTCTCCTTGAAATCACTGAATAATTTGCCTGGTTTGATATTTATAGCTGACTCTAAGAACCCCTTTGACCTGGTTAAGAAGTTTTTGTATCAGTGTTTGCTTACTATCACTTTCATCTTTCATCAAATGGGGTCATGTCTATGTATAAAAACCCTTACAGCCAAATTATAAACAGATTTATCACTAACAGACTTAAACTTTCTAGAGGGGTCAGACAAGGCCGTCCTCTTTCAGCTTCTGTTTATTCTTGTTATGGAACACTGCCATAAAAATGAGAAATAACGTTAAAATTAAAGGTTCAGCTGATTAATGGTTTGCAATCAAAAGTTTCCCTTTATGCCGATGATGCTTCCTTCCATGCAGAAGATGTCATTTTTTTCCTCTTCATCAGAATTGAAGCTGAATTATGTGTTCTTAGAATTTGATTGCTGAAAAATTCAAATTTTCAGATACCCTGCCAGGCCCCTATTAAATGTTCAGATGGCCCTGTGAATCTTTTGGGAACAGATATACCAGCTGATAAAAACTTTTTAGTGAAAACTAATTTTTATATGAAACTTAACAAAGTTGATCAAATTCTCCAGGCCTAGAGGGGTAACTATTTGCAAATTTATGGCAAAGTTACAATAATTAATTCCTTCATCCAGTCAGGTGCTTCTGGCAGACATTTTTTTTACTTTCACTTGTACCCTCAATTGCACCCTAACTAGCAAACAAAAACATTTTACATGAAGAAACAGGTTTGACAGTATAATATTATATTTTATTTTACTGTCATGCAGGAAAAACTTAGCCTTTCTGTTGGTTGTTTTACACTGACAAAGTGCAGCTTTACAGGCGTTGCCACTGTTATCTCCACAACTCAGTCAGAGTTAGTCACGGTAAAATTTTTCTCTCGTGTCCATGAATAGTAACTCGAACCTTGAATGGGATTCCATTGTACTTTATCAGGCAGAAATTTGGAAAGATCTCCGCTCATGAGCTGTCTGGAACACAGCGCAAGTCTTCACATGAGGTCATTAAATTCCCTTTTTTTTTTTTTTTAACTTAACTATATTTGCAATACATCATGAAGAGCATTATTCTTATCTTGGGCTTTAATATATATAAAAAAAAATCTGAAAACTGCAAAAAGGACAAAAAAAAATAGATATACAAAAGACACTTGAGTTGCTAAACGTCCCACCGTGACAATCATCATGTATTGAAATTAGGCCATAGATTAGGCTTATTAGTACATTGATTAGCAAACATTTGTATGCCAAATAACACAAGGTTAGTATTAATGTGAACCTTGCATCTTAAAGCAGTAAGAAGTTATAGTAGTTTCAAGTCAAGTCAAATCAGTTTTTTTCATTAATATACAACTTAAAGCATCAAGGTGCTTAATCAGAGATCAATCACTCTATAGGGGGAACCTGTAGTGGAAGTATAACATTTCTATGGTGAATTTTTCTTGCGTTCACCAGAGCTTGCGGACATGCAGACACACACCACCATGATGACATCATGCCAGGGACCGCGGTGGCAGGACAAACAAGCAAACAAGAAAGGACTCCAAGTGTAATTTAAGACTCACTGGTTCAGAGAAGGCACAGTCCCATATCACGGTGGCCAAAGCGTTGTTGTCTTGACTACCATGGACGATGATGACCACCGGCAGTGAGATCATCTACAACAACACAATTTAAAATGTCGACGAATGTATTAAACTTGAGCACATATATCAAACTTAACTTTTTTTCTAACCCTTTACAGTGCCAAATATGAAATCCCCAAGTAATTTTTCCACAACCACCTCAGTTGTTGTGAACATAAAATGAGGACAACGAGGACGAGTAACTAGTTTTGGTTTTGTTTCAGCTCTGTAGCCATTAATCACAACTTGCACGCTGAGAACTGTCATGAAACAATGTACAATGTACAGGATGTTGAGATATAAGGGGAAAAAAAACAACTCAATGGCACAAACATCAAGGCAACAGGATATAAAGAACAGTTATATGGCCGACAGAACAATGACAGGAAAATGATGGATGAAGTAAAACCTGTATCCTGTAGGGCTTATCACAGCCTGTGATGGTAATCTCCGCTGAGAAAAGGAGTGCGAACTTCTCCTCTGTCACAGACTCAGATCCCTTCCTGTCCGCTCTCTTGATCTTCTTGATGGACTGATTAAGGAAAAGGGAAAGAATAAAATTAGAGTAGATTCGCCATCAACAATAAATAATAACCACAGCTCGGCCGGGGACTCCAGTGCGGTACGTACCATGTTCCTGAAAGTGGCGCATGTGCTCTTGCTGGCCGTGTTGTGCTCTAAGATGGCCGAGTTGTTGATGAGTTCCCCGACATTCTCACTAGGTGACATAATAGGATGGATACCATGTCAGTGTTTCCAGTCAGCTTTCACATAACAGTGGTGGTCTTTACTAAACTGCAGCATAAACACCCTGCTGCACCCCATTTTGAAGTACT
>OMLF01049179.1:0-10785 GCA_900302615.1 Holocentrus rufus | reverse complement strand
GGTTTGCGGAGGTAGTCTAGCTTCTTAAGTCACCAAAACTAATCCCGAGTATAAAGCACTCTTGATTGAAAGGACATTCATTGATTGCAAAATGGACAGAGCGCATTCTGTCTTTAACGTCAATCTGGCTAACATTCATCTCAGTTCTGTTCAATTACCTTCCCTCAGTGGTAAATTATGTCAATCGTCACACAATCTTTCATTTTTTAAAAAAAGGAAGCTATTTTATGTCTTTTATAGATTTTTCACTTAGAAAATTCTCAGACTTGCCAAATGTGCAGCCAAGGGTGGCAGTAACTATTTACATTTACTCACTTTACAGTAAGTGAATAGACTTTTTCTATATTTTGAAATCTTGAGTATTTTTTACTTTTACTTGGGTACATTTTTACTGATGTGCTACAGTTTAAATGCCATCCGTTCCAGAGAACAGATTTAGCATCAGAAAAGTGTTTCAATGTAAACTGACAAACTGTTTCCATTCCCAGTGAACTGTCAGTCAGACAGGAGGAGTCTGCCTTTACTTTGTCACTTTTATTTTGTCATTTCTCATTTTTTTCTGTGCTCTCGTCCTTTTAGAATGACATGGAAAAGATCATCTGGAGTGCTGTTCTCTTCTCAAAAAACTAACTCAACTTCAGTACTTCTACTTAAGTAAAATATCAGTAAAGTAATAATACTTCTTGAATAGGGCATTGTCATACTCTTTCCATCCTCTGTGTAACTGAAGAAAAACAATGTTTCCTTGTTTCTTTGTCACCACACATTTCATTACATTTAATATTTAAATCCCAATAGATGGAACTGGGAAAATATGCAGTTCTATTAACTTCAGCTACACCAAAACTCTCACTGAAGTTAATTTGGCAACATAAATTAATTACAGAAATACATACATATTTTCTTTCTTCAAGGACCATCATCACCAACTTTCATGTTGCTCTCCTCTACAACGTTTGGCTTTGTCCAAACACAATGACAGACTCAAGGGCCTTTAGTGGAAAACAAAGCACTTGAGATATTTTGAGGGGGCGTCGATGTGAGACCCGAAAGCAGAGCTTACCTGATAGATCCCTGTGAGAGGTGTTTTTTCATCAAAAGGCCCCTTTTTAGCACATAAACCCAGACAATAAGCCCGGCAGAGTGGATTCTAGTGCCCTGTGCTCAACAGGCACCGGTGACAACGAAGCCCTTAATCATCTCATGACAAAAGCCAAAAGGCATCATCCTATTAAGCAGTGCGCTTCGCCGCTAATATGAGCTACTGCCCAGGACCCTTTCATAGGGCACCGTGCTATTAAAGTGCTTCTGAACCAGCCAGCGGGAACCTAGGCCCATTCACCTTTCATCTGGGAGCCTGTTGTTTGGCTGCTATAGTGGAGGCCGGCTCAAGATGTTAGTGATCTCATTACAGCGGTTGTGAGAAACAGCCTCCAAAATTTGAGCATCTCTCTTCCCTTTTCTCTTCCCTCCTTTTCAATTTCCCCAACCTGCGATTCTTCTTACGTCAAAGGCTTTGCCCTCACATGGCCATAAATTGATTATTACTCTGGGGGCCACAAATATGCCATTTTTCCTGAAAAGTTTACTCATCTGTACCCCCTGTTGCACTCTCTTTCTTATCTTTTCTCTTCGGGGAGGGACATTCAATGGGCGGCCAGGTTGAAAAGCGAAGAGGCCCCCGGCGTCACAAAAAAACGTTCGGATTTCTCATTTAGTTGTCTTTATGCTGCTAGCGCCATGTGGTCCTTGAAGGTGTTGAAAACATGGGAAGCACCGGAGGGATCAGAACAATCTCATTAGCATTCGCTCAGAATTGGAGTGGCCGGGCTGTATGGCGAGGCCAAGGCCTCTGTCGGGCCAAGACGGCCGCCTCCGCTGCGCCCTTCGCTTCTTTGTGCCTTTGTGTTCTTTCAAGAATTTTTTATGTCATGTTGGGCTGCTTTCCTAGGCACGATGCTGCCAAGACAGGATCATGGGAAAAGACAATATCAACGCTGTCCTGTACTTTGACAGCAGCTGACCAGTCCTACAAACTCACTTCAAGATCAGAGTGAAATGATGCCTGAAAAATGGATGCACTCATAGCTGTATGTTAAAAGGTCATCCATGTTTGAAGGTGTAAACAACACTGTGCCAAAACAGGAACCCAGAGACAGAGGCAAAACAACCTTTACTTAATTGTAGAGCCAAAAGTTATGAATGAGAGGAAGTGTTTGTATCACTGTCAATGTGTCCAAAGAAATGTCTCCTCTTCATTTTCAGTGGAGCAGTTTCAGTTTTTGCTGGTTCTAGTTTTCTTGCTGTGGGAGAGACTGGATTTCCTCTTCACTTACTAATACAAGCTACAGTTCTTGTTAAAGCCTGATAGCATTGCTGTCTGTCACACCTAATGTTACAAAATGATTGTTAGCACAAAAGTACGTTGTATTTTAATTTACATTTTAGGCATTTAGCTGATGATTTTATCAAACGTTACATCCAGGCTGTGGTTCCAACTTTCTCAAGCAAAGAAACCACCGTTTTAAGGGCGCTAAGCTAAGCTAACTAAGCTAACTGGTAAACTAGAATGGCAAAAAACAAACTCATGACCATGGCATTTAAGATGTTGGAAGGTCAGCGAGCTACCTAAGTAACTAGTTAACATTATCTACATACTAGTAGCCTACAGCTAGTTTGAACTTGGAAAGTCAGCTTGGCTAACTGGCTAACCTAGATCACTTTGTATGGCTAGATTTTTAATCAGTATAAGCACAAGGCTTCTTCTACTTACTTCTAGTCCTTTTCACTGAGCTTCAGTCTGACTTTACTTATCCAGAAAAAAATTAAGTTCCTTGGCTCCGCCCACTGAGGTTTAAATCAACAAATGAAATTATTTCTGTCACCAGACCAACTCCACCTTGTAAAACTAAAACTACAATGTGTTAATAAGTACATTGTCCATGGATATTGAACTTCTTTTCCTGGAAACTAGGGGGTAGGTCATCCTGCTGGAAAAAAGGGTGAAATGCAATCCAGAAATTTGAGTCAACAATCATCTTCATCTCCAACCTTTAGTCTACTTCCACCGCCATAATTTGCAAATTTCCACCACAGTGAATCGCAGTGAATCCAATTGCAGCAGTGATTTGCTCTGAGATTCACAGACACTGCAGACGTGACTGAACTATTTGCAGTTTCAACACGGCCAATCTCTTATGAGGGAGATTGGACACCATGGGCTAATATTGTCCAAAGCGGCTGTGGTAACTAGTGTAGTGAAATGTGTAATGGACGCAGATCTCCGTAAATGGGTTTATCTGCTAAATCCTAGTGGCTGGCCCTGCTATCATGGACAATGACCCCGAAGAATGTCAACAGCTCATTTCCACTAGAGCTCGGTTTGTGTGTGAGTGTGAGTATTGTGGGGTGGGGAATAATCTGCTGTTGGTGCATCTGAAAAGCAGATTGATGTGATTGATATGAGGCAATCACTGCTTCCACTTACCACTTTCCAGCAGACAAAGCAGAGGCACAAGGTTGGACCGAAACAAAGTTTAGATTTTCTATTCTGCTGTATTCATGATCCAAAGTGTAAGTTTGCAGGCTTGATTTTTTTCCAACAAAAGCCAAGTGAAAGCAATTTTCCACGGCACCATAAACAGTTTTAGGTTTGGTTTATTTGAAAATGCAGATTTTAAAAACACTGCAAAATGAGAAATGAAATTCAAACAGTGTGATTAAGAAATCGAGTGGCAATAAAATTCAGTAGATCCTTAATTGCAGTTAATGATACAGTGAATAAATGATTTGACGATATCTGCATGCGAGTTCATAAATTTTTTATTGTTATGCACATACTGACATTTCACCTTGAATTATAGTGTTTGTTGAAGAATGTAATCATGATTGCTTTGGATCATTCTTTCTGTCTTTGTGATATATGAGTGTGATATTAAGAAGATGTTTTGGTTCTTATATCTCTGCTGTTTTGTAATGCTGGCATACTTTTAATGTTCTGTATTAAAGGTGCTATTGAAACTGTATTGGCTGTATTTTGTGCCATTGCTGTAAGCTTATCACAACTATCAATATTACATTCATATCCAGAACATGTCTCTAATGCATCTCTGAGTATTGCACACAATTTCTCTTTTCTCTAAACTATTAAATAAACCCAATTAATGAATCACTCAATCGGTTCTTTTGCAAATTTTATGAAAACACTGCATTGTGACTGCTGTTCCTCAACGCCAGATTGAAGTCAGGCATCAGGGGGAAAGACTGCTGAGGACAGGAGAGTGAGCAAATCCAAAACACTTCAAAATTTGTCATTAGTGTCGAGCTACATTCTTTCATTACCGAGTTTATCGGAGCAACCAGCCATAAGGCAGAGGTTCATGCACCCTTGAGCACAAAGACTCAAGTTGTTCTACATTTACAGAATCATTTAACTTCTTTAATTATTCTTTAAATTACAATTGCAAATAAAGGCGCTGCCCGTGGTGGTTATGCATGGCCTGCAAAAAGAGCAACATTTTTAATGATTACTTTTCACATCGTACCAAACTAATCTCCCATGGACAAGAAATGAATGAAAAAAGGGAAGATTTTCTCTGCCATTCTACTTTAATGGAGGGAGCATCAGTCATCAGGCACAGTGGCTGTTCTGGACCAGATGTTGCAGAACTCACCAACAATTGGGCCGAAAATAGAAAAGGAGCAGGGGCGGGGAGGTTGGAATAAATTAATTGCTAATTTCTCAGTCTTTGATGGAATTAGGCTCACTTCTTTCCCCCTATGTGCTGTGTGAATGTCCATGCGTTAAACGTTTTTTCTTCTCTCTCTACACCCCCCAACCCCCTTCTCTCCCCTCTTTGCTTTCCTGACGGTTAAGGGCCACCCAGAGGAGAGCGAGCGATGCAAAACCGAGGAGTAATCCCTCTGTTTATCTCGGCTCCGAGGCTCGGCCCCAACCTCTGCCTCTATTATCCCAAAGGATTTAAGGCAAACTTTCATTTATTGGCTGGCCTCCGTTCTCAATCCCGGCTCCTGAGCTCAGGATACCCCCCTCCCCGAGCCTCTGTCCCAGTGTGAGCAGATTTGCATAGAGCAACAATGCGTGTTGCCGGGGCGCTGGCCAGTCAGTGGTGGGACAGAGCTGCTCATAGACGTAGTTTGCTCAGGCAGCACATGGCTATAGAAGAATGTGGCATTTGGGGGGGAAGGAGCGGCACCTGCGTGGCGCGGCGTGTTGGCTAGGCCTCGCCGTGTCGCCGAAAACAGCAGATGTAGCCGCAGTCTGGACACTCATGCTCCTTTTTGCGTCTGTCACATAAAGGAACAAACAGGGCAGGAAACCATCTTGTTCAGTTCACAGTTACTGGCCAAAAACTTCACTCTGTTTTAACACCAAACTGCTTTTTTGGAAGAGGGCGGTGCCTCTGAGATCATGGCTTGTTACTCGCTGAAAAGGTGTGACGGTGAATTATATTAACTGTTATTTACCAGCATCTGTCTGGTAGCTGGAGGTCATTTGCAACCCGGGGAACAACAGGTATGAACTTAACTGAAATGAGGCTGGTAAAGCGGTAAAACACTGGCAGTGGCTACATTCCAATATCTATTCTTAAACAAAAAATCTCCCATTGTCATTTAGTCTCACATACAATCTTGAAATCTTCTTGTTCTTCATATAAGGTAAAAAATGCCAGTGAGATAAGATAATACCACTTGTTTCCAATGCTAATCAGCTAGTTTCTAGAATTTTCTTGGATCAAGAAATGCTGCTCAGTCTTATTCTGCCTTGTTTCAACATATTTATTCTTGTTCCCAGAAAAATTCCTCAAACAAATTGGAAACTGCATTGGAATCAAGTGGGATTATTTCATCCCACTGTCAGATTTTTGACTTTGTTTGAGGAAAAAGATTTGAAAACTGAGGATGAGACTCACTGACTGAGATTTCTAAAAAAAAAAAATAAAAGAGTTACATGACAGTAGCATAAAGTGCACACAACATTTTCACCTGGAAAGGTGAATCTAAAGGTTAAGTTTAAGGAACTAGAATCATTTTGTGCTCTTTCATTGCTGAACTGCAGTCAGTTTCTTGTTCTGTCTCCTCCATGAAAGAATCTGTGATAGGTAAACGCTCACATTTCTTTTATTTTTTAATGTCATATAATATCAATTATATGAAATCATGGCAATTTAATCATTTTTTTTAGTCTAACAGGCTTGTCCAGTTCTGTCATTAGAGAGGATTTGTGTGTGTCCAGCAAAATCAATTGAAATGTGTGAAAAGAGCACAGAACACATTTTGGGGGAACTGGGTTCAACTCCCAACCCATGACAACAAGTGTTCCACTGGGAGGGAAGCCAGGCTTTATTTAACTACAATCAAAACCTTAACACAATCAAAGTTATGTTTGCCTAAATCTAATCATCAGCTAACCATTTTGTGTGATGCATGCACAAAAATGTCTAATTTGTGCTGTTTTCACATAATCCTTTTCTCAAAATTTCACAATATTCCTGCATATCTTGTTAGTTTAAAAATAATGTTTGGCTATTGAAATAGTGAGACTGAGTGCTGTATTTTGGAATCCATTAGCCCTTGTAAAAGCCAATAAAAATGTCACAATATACAGGACTCCGTGTCGGCCTATTCATCTCCGTGGACTTTACACCCAGTTCAGGAGGCAACTCTGCCCCAGAGCACTTTTGGTTTTCTTATGCTATCAAAACCTTAACTTATTTGTAATTTTATTGCCTACATTTAACCATTAGCTAGTCATTTCATGTGACGAGAAACTGAAAATGTGGTCACATCATTTTCTCTTGGCAGAAGAATGCGTACACATAATCTGCATTTCCAAATTAGTGCTCATTTTCTTATTTCAACTTTTAGTCTGTGTGTCTGTGTGTGTATGTGTCTGTGTGTGTGTGTGTGTGTGTGTGTGTGTGTGTGTGTGTGTGCGCGTGCATGTGTGTGTGTGTGTGTGTGTGTGCATATGTGTGAGCTGCTGACCATATGTTGTGCAGGGCCTTGTGCACATGGCCGTTGACTCTGCGGTGCTCCAGATGAGTGTTGACAGAGCGGTGGGGGGGTGGGACACAATGTAAAGCTGGCCTGCAGGGAGCTGAAAGCCCCTCAGCCTCAGGTAAATAAGACCACCAGCACGCAGGCCTTATCTCCGCCTGCCGCAGACGCTTCCCGCCACTCTGCATGGTGGCAGATGCACACGAAGCGGCTGAGATGGCCAGATAAAACCAGAGAGGTGGGATGAATGAAGCCCAAACGTGTGGTTTACTCCCCCACTTAAGGATTGTTTTCTTACATTATCACCTCCCTTTTCCCTCCGATTGAGCCTGACTGACGAGGAGTTTACTGTCTGTACTAACTGCTCGTATTTAGCACCTGCAGTGTGCAACGACACTTCTTCTCTTTGTGAGCACATGTAGCAAAAAAAGTCAGTTGTGAAAACCTTCATGTGAAGGCACGGGCTTTGCTGGTTCTCATATTTGAACAATATTTTTTGTATTCTGATATCAGGTGCTACGGATTCCACATTCCACAGTTTCCACATTTTACATATCGCTGCTGTCCAGTGAAAACCACATATCTCCAAAATGTTAACCTTTCAGAAACTAAGAAAAACAGTCTTGTTTTGACAACAGTACATGTTACAATTTATGAAATTAGTTTTGTAAAGGTTTCATAACCCCAAGGGCTGTAAAACTTTCTGAACCCACAGAGCAGCAGGTACACACTTAAATGAAAACATGAAAAGCAGCAAAATGGAGATGGAGGTTTTGACTGGACAGCAACAATACGACAGTACTTGCTTCACATGTGAAAAGAGACAATTCAAAGGTGAAAATGTCGCTTTTAAATGGGAGAATTCATCCTGTCATATAGACGCTGCATCCAAACAGTGCATGTGCTTTTTTTATGACCGAAATGGCAAAAATATATCACTACAGAGGTGATGCTGTTTCTTTTTAACTCTTGACCTAATAGAATTACTCTTCTCTATGCTGTCAGGCAATCAATCATCATCTGCAACTTCTCTTTCAGTTTTTATGGGTCGTGAAAAGAAGAAATAGAGTGGTGTATTTTGAAATCTGTTAGCTTCCTGTGCTGATTGTAGAGGCAGAATCAAGAAGAGGCAGAATTCATCTCAATATTTTGAAGAAAAATCAGAATAGAGATAAGAAATAGGGACACAAACCGAGAAACATCGATCTTCTAAAATCTCTAGTTTGAAAAACAAACAAACAGACATGTAGTTCAAAACAGCTGACAGCATATAAAAGTAATAAGGGTGGTTTTGAATGATTAAATGAAATGACAAATGAAGCTTTAATGTAAATGAATCTCTGGGTCTATCAGATTAACGTTTTAAAGACTGAAATCTCTGTATTTTACAGATATAGAATGATTAATTTTGGGCAGAAACAACATGTAACATTGTGGGCATGTACTGTTCAATTACAAAAGACTCTTATACCTCTCTTTGTTTTTTTTCCCCTACCAAAACTACCTACTGCCGCTTTAAGGGAGCGGTGAGGCTGAAGGCTTATACTGGGAATGAAGTCAAATCTGTAAATATTTCTGGGCTGAGCGAGGGCGCCGGCTGATAGAGATAGCAGAGCAGAGCGGGGAGTGCAGATCGGCCTAATATCTGTTGACAGTAGCGGCTCTATTCTGCATAATTGGCTCCACCTTCCCCATTAGCAGCGGCTCTGTTTGGCTCCCCGGGGCAAGTGTTAGAACAAATTTGAGGAGTGTCATATTGCACGCATTTCAACAGGGCCAACAGGGTTACACTCACATTAGCGTAATGAATCAATCTACTAGGCTAATGGCTGAACTAACTCCATTAGGATGTGGAGGGAATGTGAGGTGAGGAGAGCAGCAGGGGGAAATATTTCATCTCATCTCATCCAGGTTTAAAAAAGAAAAATAATACAGAGGGAAAAGTGCAAACGGCTTCACATCATCTTCATTTATCAGCTGCACTGTTTAGATGTTGACTTCAACACATGATCAAATGAAAATGAACTTTTTTTTTTACCTTGTTGGCTAACTCATTATACTATATCACATCCCAGCATACACCTTATTTACAATGTGCTTGTTTTTCTTGTATTTTCATGTCAAAATACCATGATTTCTCCTTTATGACGGTGTAATTCTGTGACCACTACAACTTTTAAAGTCTGTTTCTTTTTCCTAACCCATCATTTTGAGCCCCAGTGGCAGGTTTTTATTCATGTTGAACAATGAGACATTTGTGAAGCTCAACTTTACATGCAAGTTCCACCCGACACCCGACATCCAAGTATAAGAAAAATGTCAGAAGAAAAACAATCAAAATGCTGTTTCCTTGTGACTTTAAAATAATGAAATGTAAAGGGAGACAAAAACCAAAATGAATGATATGGTTGACAGCAGCATCCTGGCTGACAGTCAACATCGTTTTGACTGAAAAATAAAATTCTTATCCTATTCAATAATCTTATCAAATCCATCACAATTCCAGGCATGTGGATGTTTTGCAGCCAAAACACATTAAAGTCTAAAGGAAACAACTACTTAAGTGACGGGATGACTGCTTTAGCAAGTGAATAGAGGTGATTATTGGGAGGCTCCCACTCTCTGCTAATTAACTGATATGAGCGTCTCAACACGTTAACATCTCAATGGAAACCAAAACAGGCCAGCTAGCTGCCGACAGAGCATCCATGCTGATCTGTCAAGACCACTCTGGTTTCCTCACTGAAAAACAAACACTTCAGAGTAGAGCCATATTGTTGTTTATTGTCCTTCAGCAGAATCATATTGTGAGGAAACAGTGATATGGAGTTAATTCTGATAGACAATTCTATTTGTCTATCAAATACTGATTTAAAGCACTTACAAAAGTGAGAGCTGAAATGTATATGCAATATTAACTGAAAAGTTTGAGAAGTTGTATTGCATTTCAATGAATATCAGTTTGATTTAGTAGATATTGCTATACTGTATATTGATGCCAAAATCATCTCTTATGATTATCTGATATTATTAATATTAATATTAATTAAATGTGCCCATTCCACCCAATCCGCTGCTTCTTGGCTGGACAAAAGTTAAATCTCTCTCTCTCTCTCTCTCTCTCTCTCTCTCTCTGTGTGTGTGTGTGTGTGTGTGTGTGTGTGTGTCTTGCCGATCAGTGGAGAACTGATCAAACGGCACTTTACTGTCCTCTCACCTCTCTAATCAGTGTTAATAGCTTCATCAATACAAATGGATTGGTACACAAGCTGATCAATACCACAGAGTCCTCTGAACGTCCACTGAAGTTCATTCAACTCTTAGACAAGGGATTTTACTTGACAGCATTGATTTTTGATGTATGTAATTACGAAGCTGAAGAAATTGTGAAATAAAAATGATCATTTTTAGTCAACTGACTGAATCCTATTGTCACTGGAAATTGAACTGCCAAATGATCTTACATACATAAAGCTGTGTATTCAATCCACCATCCATCTCCTAATTAACAATCGAAATCTATATTGTGAAATTAAGGCTGCGTGATTAATGATGTAAAATTCTATATTGCATTCTATAGTCTACAATTAATAAGGACAGAATGTTAATGATACTGAAACTTTTCATTTTACTGAGAAAGTCTGCTTCAGCTGAAAATAGTCAAAACACTGACAGAGGATGCTTTTGTTTCATCAGAGCACCAGAGCTAATGATGACAAATCCTCGTGATGACAAAATCTTGCAAAATAATCAGCATTATCGTTG
>OMLF01049178.1:10099-28334 GCA_900302615.1 Holocentrus rufus | reverse complement strand
ACCGGGGGGGGGTGAGGGTGAACATGAGGGCCGACGGAGGAAAGAGGAAAGAAAAGGAAAAAGTGCGGGAGGAAGCCAATCAAAACGGGAAGCGAGAAAACTAATGAAAGACAATGTGGCAGAGGGATACGACAGGCAGAGGGAGGTTTATGTGATAATTCAGCTCGTAAATGTCACGTAAATACCAAGACTGTCAGACAACAGCTAACTTTGATTGCGCCGCACCTTTATCCGCCACTAAAGCGGGCAGCGGGTTAGGAATACACTTCACACATACAGTAACGGTGTGAAATGTCAGTGGTGTGGGGGCAAATGGACCTCATTAAACTTATCTAGCCTTATCTTTCCGTCTTTCTGCTCTGGATGACGGATTGAAGGAGGAGAAGAGAGATGGTTATTTAATGGCAGCCAAAAATCAGGTAAACAAGGAGCTTGAGACTATTTACCTGTAACTTACTGCTCACATGCTATAAAAAAAAAAGTGTCTCTCAGCTGCTTCAGCTTCAGGGTCCACATTTGTTCTTCGTCATTAACTCACGGTACACGTATAGGCTATAAGAACCATTAAATGCCATTTTGTAAAATGAAAAGCGCAGTAATCCATAATGCCTTTATGCGCTGCTTTAACACAGAATAACCAAGAAAGTTCCATTAAAACACAATAAAATAAAAAAGACAACTAGATTATTTCAGGCTACCAAAAATTTTTTTTCCTACACAGCAATAGTACATTAATAAGCCTAACAGACCTTTTCCCCAGCATCCATTTTGACCTGAAATAGTAGGTAAGCACAGGTGTTACTAATCACATTAATTAAGGTTCTGTTCTGTTTAGGTACAGAACCTTCATGTCAAAATTGCTGCTGTGAAGGTCTGCAATAACAACAGGACAATCAAATATTTAGCTGCTTTGGTGAAAAGCATAAAGTCAGCCTGTGGTTTTACAGGCCTTTAGTTCTGACCAAGGCTTGTTATGTTGTCATCAATCTAAAGAAAGCCAAGTTTTATATATTCAGTGTTATACTTGCGTTTGGCCATGTTGTGGATGTAGCTAGCCTCCCCTCCATCTGTGAAGCTAGTCTCAGTTTTACACTGCAGTGAGAAACAGCAGCTCAAACTATAGGAGTCAAACAAACAAACCTATTTTCTTTCTTTCTTTTTTTCTATCAAAAGTGATCCCCCACACCTGTGATCCACCCACAATCACCCTGTAGTCTGTAGTCCCCACCCTGTTGAGAACCACTGGTATGATGATCACAGGGGACACAGGGCAGTGGGAAAAGAGGGAGATTTACTTTGGTCCAAAATAAAGAATTGTCTTGCATCTTGTTTGCATCATGTTTGTATGATTTCTTTCACATGGCAACATTAACAAGCAAATCAGTGACCAAAGCCACAAGGAGGAACCCATTTCCTTCACTGGTCATAAATTTGGTGCTGCAAAGGATTTCCCTCTGGAGTAAAACGTCACAGCGTGTTTAACCCATCATGCAAAGCGCTTCCTGTAGTTGGTTGGCATCAGTTTGGATCACTTTCTGTTAAGGGTTCATTTGGGAACACGCTAAGAAACAAAGTCTTGAGCTTCATTATTGGTGTGCTTTCCTATGGTCGAACAAGCTGAACTAAATGGGAAACGGAGCCAGAATTAGAAATAACTGCTCCGAGCTAAGTAAGTATGAAAATACCTTAAAACAGAGATATTTATTGCTGATCCTGCAGCGGTTTGCCCTTTAGTTTGGTCATTCCGAACACAGCAATCAGACCGAGACGCTGAGAGGGGCGCTTCGCGATACATTTCCAAACCAACCATGGAACATTTAGAGTGATCTCACCCAACCGCAGGAAGCACTGTGTATTATGGGTCTGACCCCGTGCATTAGTTGGGTCGGATCACATTCTCACTCCAAAAGCATCCGACGACCGCGCTCCATGCTTTTTAAATTAAGAATTATCATGGTTCGCTTGAAATGTTACGGCGTGAAATGAAACCCGGCAAATTGGTAAATGCACGAAAATAACAACTTGTCGTTTTCATTTGAAATTCAATGCAGCGAACCGACAACTTGTTGCCAGATTCAGGCCAAAGCAAACAGACTATATGGGCTTGTGGATACCGTAAAGAAGCGAATGGACAATAAGTTTGAAAACTGCCAAGAAGTACCAGTTCATCATGTAATTCTAGACCAGAGAGTGGGTTTGAAAAAGCTCCAAGAGAGAAAAGATAGAAACCCACAATACATAGTTCCCTGTGATGGGATGGCTATCACATTCCACAGCGATGACACCAGTAACACCAGTTAAGTCTATGTCAGGTATCTCGTCTGACACACTCAACGTGAAGCCGTATGTATCCCACCAGCAAATATGACAAGCCCTGCTCTGCGGCCAGTAACAACCTCACCTGAATGAGTCCATATGTCATTTCACCAGCCGTCACAAGCTGCCGTCACGCCAGTAGAGAGAGCAGAGGTGTCAGGCTCATCCAGGCATGTGTGTGCGCGCGTGTGTGTGTGTGTGCGATCCTTCCACACTGCGGTTTCACTGACCCACATAAAATGCTGGAAAGGAAAACCTGACTTCAACATGGTCTCTCATTAAGCGGAGGCTCAATACCTCAGTGTGATTTATGTGCACTGTCTATGCCAGGGACGGCTATGACACACAAACACACACACACAAACACGCATGCACGTGCACACCAAGTCGAGTCAGGAATATGTGTGCATAAAAGCCCCTCTTTGTTCACTGTTGACCCTGCTGCCGTTTTCTAATTGGATCTCA
The DNA here is from genome assembly GCA_900302615.1 of Holocentrus rufus. Classification (NCBI taxonomy): domain Eukaryota; kingdom Metazoa; phylum Chordata; class Actinopteri; order Holocentriformes; family Holocentridae; genus Holocentrus; species Holocentrus rufus. Next base: position 25,553 of record OMLF01049178.1, on the reverse strand, counting down.
GTGGTCTTAAATCGGAGTTTACACAAGTTCCCTCCTCTGCTCTGTGCAGCTCCATATGACCACACCGAGGTTACATTCACATATCAGTGTATCTTCAGCAAGGGGGAATCTAAACGATGCCTAATTCAGTTTAGCTATGTTTGGGCTTTCTCTAAAAGGAAGCCTCAAGAAAACTGCGGACAAAACTTCCTTCATCAAGATCTCAGACGGTGACTGTATCTTTATTGGTGGAAAATGATCTCTGTGCTATAGAAAGTCCGGCCTGGACCAGCAACACCAGGCAGCTTCCCACTTTGGCGGCCCCAAGGCATTGAAAGCCGCCGAGCAGACGTCCAAGTTTGATGTGGACTCTGTCAGGTTTAGTCAGTTATCATTTTTAGCTAGCATAAACCGAGTTCTGGGCAAAATACACCCACTTGTTTGAGCAACATATTTGAGAAATGGCTCACTGACTAAAACCTGATAGAATCTACATGGTCTACATTCTTCAGCGTCAAATTTGGACGTCCAAGGCTACTTTGAGCATCTACCATCTGATGCCAAGGGCTGCGTTTGATGGATAACCGTTCTAATTTGTAGGACTTCTTAACCCAGAAGTCCTGTAAGGTGATGTTAGTAATCTACACACCGTCTTCTTAGTGACTGGTGGATGTGAGGGTGGTGAAGTCCAGCTTTCTCATGCCTGAGTGCACATTCTCTACTGTTTAGGTGACACTTTTGAATTCCATCCTAAAGTTTTGATTGGTCATTTTCTGAATTTCCCACCAGTAACCATAGAAACACCAGAATTTAATTTGGCCAGATGGGGCGAATCTGCAATGTCTCAATTAGTGGGGATGGGACGCTGTTCTCTGTGTCTGATACTGATACTGATAAGGTGGAGAGTATTTTTATATAAAAAAATCATCTAGTGCAGCTTGGAGTGACCCAAAGTAAAAAAGAAAAAAAAAAAGATAATTTTCTTTTAAATATTAATGCTGCTCTTGAAATTATTTTTCAAGAGGTGTTACTTCATTCCAAAAGATGGATGTCTCATTTTGGAACCAAAGTCTTCTCTTGGCATTATTTCCTATTGCGTGTAACCAGCAGAGAATTTGCATGCAGGTTTGATGAGGCTATAAATATTGCATTAGTATTTCCTGGAGCTCAGATATATCTGTTCACACTTTCTATCCATCTATCTGTCTTTGTGCCTCCAGCTGTGCTCAGCAGGGCTACCTTTTCAGCCAGGCAGCTAACCTGTGGAGGCAATCCTCAGGTGCCTCTTTCCTCTAAAGTAGGCCAGCCTAATTCACTCGCTCGCATGCACACGCACACGCACACACACACACACACCCACAGTGATTGACTGGCTTTTGAACAGACGGACGTGCGGGCCAGCATGGGTTCCAATTAGACTTCGAAACCACGCAGTGTGTGCGCACGCGTGTATATGTGCGTGTGTGCATCCATGTGCATGAATATTTAATGCTCCAAAAACAGAGAAAGGGAAATGAGAGAAAATATGTAAGTATATTTACATTCCGCATTTCAGCCATTTAGCTGTTGCTCTTATTCAAAGCGATGTTACGACAGGCGTAATAGCAAAGCACGCTTCAGTTCCCAAAGCAAACAGTATTAAAAAGGTCAAAGATCAGGGGATTAGTGCCCTTACAATATTCTTGCAAGCAGAAAATAATAATGCGAGAGAGACGTGCCAGGAAAAGAAACAATGAAAGATAAAGTGAGAAAGACAGGGTAAATAGAGGTTTTTTTGAGTGAAAATACCTGGATTATGCAGTTCTGGAAGCTTGTCCACCACACACCTGCTGCCCTCCATATCTGGCCTGCTATCCAGATGTTCCCTGACAACCATTTCCCCTCCCCGAACTGGTAATTATGGTCCTGCAGCTTGCCTTCAGCCCAGTTAAAAACATACCATTTCGCCCTGTGTGATCGCTGTGTGTCTCTGCTTTCAGGCCACAGTGGCTTTCTGAATAGCTTCCAAAGCATTGTTGTCATTTCTCAAGTCTAATCCTCAGTTCGCCGACCTGTCGCCACTCGTACCGCCATGCAAACGCACACACACACACCTCGACACAAGTTCATAATGTTATTCATATCTTAAATCCCAATCGTACCCTGGCATTTTCTGTAAAAAAACACAGTAAAAAGGGAATTGGCATTTTAATCTACATCTGCTCTTATAGCCTGACAATGTGTGTGTGTGTGTGTGCATGAGGCTTGTGCATCTTTTCCCTCATCTCTTAATAATGGAACAATTATTGCTCTAACACCCAGCACTGTGTTTAATTACGGTACGAGGAAAACAACAATGTTACCTTTGAGACAGTCTGACCTACACTGGCCCGACAGATGGGACAAAGCAATTCCCTGTAACACACACGTACAAGCACACACACACACACTGCTGGAAGACATGAAAGACAGTCTGCCGTGTTGAACAAAACAAGTCTTTTCGGAGAGGCTGGTTCGTTGTCCGTGACATGAGGCAGTTGCCAGAGATAAGGCGGCCAGATAGCGAGGTGAAGGGGAACCTGAGCTTATTGTGGAAAAGCAACGAGACAGGACACACACACACAATCCACCTCCTGCCCTGCCCTTCAAACAACCGCCAAGAAATTAATACGACGCCTTTTTGATTAATGAATATTGCAGCGTGTACATCGATCTGTCGTTCCAGATTAGGTGCAAAAAAAAAAAAAAAAAAAAAAAAAGTCAACACTGGATTGATTTAGTGCTCCGAATCGTGAAGAGAGAGAGTGTGTGTGAGGGAGAGCGAGAGATACAGAGAGAGAGAGAGAGAGAGAGCTCAGTCCTCTCCTCCCACATTAGCTCTATCTATTCTGATCTTTTCTCAGCTCGGAGTCCCTCTCCGACAGCCTCCGCTAATATTGACTCACGGTTCCATCGCGGCCCGTCCCGCTTATTAGACTTTCATGAAGATCGATCCAATCCAAGTTTTCACTTATTTAATTTTGCATTTGAATTCCCCCCCACCACTCCCTCTTCGCCATCTCTTTCCATTCCCATCTCTTTGTCCGATGTGCTTATGAATAAAAAAAAGATAATTTCCTCGACTTAATGGCACGTTAAGAAGAGCGTCGGTGTGTACACAGAGGGTTCCTAACACTGGACTGGAAAGAAACTGAAAGAGATGATCACATGCGTGGCTCAGGTATCCTAAACAGTTTCCTTTCTGAGATGACAGCGAGAGTTGGACTGGATTGCTGCTACATATCAGGCAGATTCAGGCCTTACACTAAGCAGAGAAGTCATTTTACTCCACGGCGTCCGGGGCTGTCAGTCCAGGTTGCAATGACACCTCCAGTTCCAATTCTTTGGTCTGAAAAAGCTTTATTTCATTGGATTTGTTCAGGGTTCGCACGACGAGTAAACAAAAGTCACGTGGACTCACAAGCGGCTTGTTTACAACCCTTCATCCTGCCAGGTTGGAGGTTTTAGCAGCGAGGGCAGTCAAAACAAATCTGGTTCCAGTCCATGAAACTTCAGTTAAGCATGCCTCTGCTTTCTTGTGTGTTCTTTTTTTCAAGTATTCAGGAATTGTGCTCCTCAGCCCAGATATCGGGGAGGAATTTCACCTCATCTTGACTCGGTTGCCCTCGGTTAGTTTTGTTATGCTCGCCTCTCTGAGCATGAGTAACTGTTGGCTATCAGATGTCAACATCCCTACTCCTTAGAACCGTAAAAACCTGTTGCTGGTTCAGATTACGCTCTCGCTCTTAACGCCGCGGTTCGCTTGGAAGAGAATCAGGGCTTGGCCTTTTTCTGGCGTCTCCGGCTCACCTGCCAACTGAAGAAAAGGACTTTCAATCTGCTGTGTACATGCTTTGGCATCCATGATGATCTAAATGCTGTTTCAGAAGCTTTTCCACCCTGACAGGCTCTGGGAGGAAAACACCAAATGCTTGTTTTGGAAAAAAGTGGGTTTTTTTTCCACCAGTTGGTTGGGAATTGGGATTGAATATCAGCCCAAACTGTTGCCTTTGTTCGATTCAATCCAAAATATCGGGATCAGCGTTGAGAAACCACACATCGGTCTCCGCTGAATCACAAGGCTTGCCTTCCACTCTTCTGATGCCAAGCTCTTAATTTCTTCCACGCCTCCTTTCCCCTCTTCCTTCTTTGTCAACACATTGTGACACAGCAAAACTCCCACACCCATCAACTCTGTTTTTGCACTCTTCACGCACAAAGAAAAGGCAGTAACTGGACCAATATCAGATCAGTGCAGCAGCCACTTGTGCATCCAAGTATGCGGATGTTCATTTTTCTATTTTATTCCCAATAGGTCTTCAATGTCAATGCCAGGGCAGTGACTTTGTACTGCTGCTGAATAGAGAGATTCAGATGACATGCTTTACCTCCTCCTCTTCATATTACATCTTCATATCCTGATATACAAATGAGGTGTGCAGTTTAGGGTTTAGTGGTACCTGGTGGTGCCAGTTTCCTGACTGCTATAAAGCCTCGGAGAGAGAGAAAAGATGTAATGAAACGGTGTCTGGAAAGACTCTGCGACTCAGACAGGCAGGGCTGTGATTCCGCTCTGTGTTTTCCAGCAGGGTGTGTTTTGGTGGGAAGATGAGAAACAAGCGGTGAATGCCTCGTCGAGTTGTTGTACCTCAGCCGGCACAAAGCTCTGACACAATGCGGCTTTTACAAAAGGTTGTCTGATGTGTCTGAAGAGGAACACGGCAGCTTCAATAGAGTTCCTCCTGAGGGAATAATGAGTGTGTATGTGTGTGTGTGTCTGACAACAATCCAACGTGCTTCTGTTGTTACGGAAAAGCCTTGTAATTCCACTTTTGGTGATTTTGATGTTTTAAAGCAATACCAGGTAACTTTTAACAATGGCAGGCCCAGATGGCAGCAACAGCCAACTGTTTGAACTTTTAGAACGTAAATATCCAGAAATCCATTAATGTGACATCAGTAAAGTGCACACAGCATGCTCGTGTTTACCTGGCCTGTCTGTGATGATGCTTTAGACCAGAGGGTACCAAGGAGACAAGGCAGACATCTAACGGACGGAGCTTCACTCGCTGCTGTTTTAGAGGCGGTTTGCTTCACCGCTCTGCATTTGGATTCATCACTTCCTGCGTGTGGAGAAACTTTCCCGCCAGAGGCCAAACCCGGAATTTAATTTGAGCATTAGAATCTATGGCATCAGGATTATTGGGGGACGGGGTGCTCTTCAGAATTTTCGCTCCACTTCATGATTTAGAATAATAGAACAAGTGAATTTATTTTTTATTTTTTTGCAGAAAGACCTTGCCCAGTGCAGCTTTAACTTCGGCTGAAAGATTACATTCTCCTCTCCGGGTTGAGATAAATTCTTCAAATCCCTTGGCGCTTATGAAACTCTTTCAAAAGCCACTGGATAAACCTCAATAATGCATGGTTGCCAAGCTAAAAACAAGGCCACTTTTCCATTTTTGACACACCCCGACGAAGGCTGAGGAGGTCGAGAGGCATCGGCAATTTTTTTCACTTCTGCACTTGTTCTGACGAAACTTCGTGTTGACATACAGAAAGACTTTTTTTTTTGCCCTCTGCATAAAAGAGTTCCTTGATTTCTGGAATAATCGCACACCGATTTGAGTTAAGTGCCTTTTTGTCAGGTTTTTATCTCATGGAAAAGCGCCTTGTTTACGGTCCACCTCCACCAAACACACAGAAAATACCAGGCCCATTTCTCTTCCGCTGTTTTCCTTCATTACAGAAGAGTTGACATCTCAGAGATACGAGGTTTTCGCCCCGCAGCGTCCTCCGAGATTTACTCTGGGGTCCCGCCACCATTCACAGAGTGCATTCTGCCAGCAGCAAACAATAGGCAGTGGATGAATGTGCTGCTGAATAGCAGGTTATCCTCCGGGTAATGCACTGTTCTTCACAGCAACAACAAACCCAGGATGCTGCTATTCAGCGCAGTGTGGGCCTGACAGACCTGGAGACTGCGAGACGCAGAGTCAGTGAAGACTGGATTCTGCCTTCAATAGGCCACTAGAGCTGCAAGAGAATGGAATCGATCCACTGCTCTATTGTGCCAGAAAATGGTTGGTTAAGCTTGGTTTGGGTGTTATAAAACTGTGGTTCTCAAAATGGGCTCTGGGGACCCTCAGCGGTCTTCAAGGGCGTTGTCGGGGTCCCCTGCCAAATAAGGAATAATTTCATGGTAATTGAAGTGATTAGAAACTATCCAGATGTATAATATTGACAAGTTTCTCCCTCACTACTTTTAACTGTCCACATACAGTGTAGGCAGCTGTCCAGTCCAGCAATAAAATAATAAAATTCCCATAAGTCCTTCAGACCAAATCTTATGGCCTGCAGTTACTGTGCATCAATAAGTCATTACCACAGTACCTGTGAGACATTATTGTAAATAAATAACACCATGACCAAGAGGACTGCCAGCTGCCATTGCCGTCTATGCTGCATTTTACATTGTGTGACACTGGATTGCTTTACAGCACAAGGGGATATTGTTTTATGGCACACACCAGGAACTCTTGCACAGTTTTATTCCATTTCCACTATTCTAAATGCATATAGGTTCAACTAGGTGTCAATCAGCTATGACACTTCCTCTGACTGAGCCAGGAGGCAGTGGGTTTATAGGAAACACAAAATGCTAATGCAAAATACCACTTTTAAGAGTGTATGAAATGTTTCAGTCAGTCCACATGTGGCTTTTTTTTTCAACAAAGGATTGTTAGAGTCATTTGACTTTACAAAAATCCTAACTGGAGCACCCTTGAAGAACACCCTTGTCTTTTTTTTTTTTTTTTTATCTGAGCGCTGAGTGAAAGATGTGGGTTGCCAGGTCTGGAGGTCTGGTTGGTCAGGCTGCCAGAAGAGGACAGCCCTGGTGGGATTTACAGTCTGAGCCAGCATGTGTCAGCTCAACGCCAGATTCATTAGCCTGACACTGAATTGTGGCACGCAGCCACACACACACACACACACACACACACACAGTGTGTCTCACCCATACACACCCACAAACATCATTAATTGTCTCGCCTGGAAATCCCTTACAAAGTGAGGAAGACAGGAAGACGTAAGAGTGACATAAAAGATACCCTGAGTTGCATGAAAAGTCAGAGTGCAACTTTAGCTGCAAAATATATCATTTCTTGTTGTACATTAAAGCCGCACTAGGAGATTTCACACCTAATGGCAGTGAGAGGCAACAACCTTCAAAGAAGACACTTTAGCATTTTGCTCCTCAAGAAGTAATATGGAAGATCCTCATGTGTTTTGTTATCCTGCTATGTTGGTGCCATGCATCATTGCTGTGATGTTGCTCCTTCCTTTCTTCTTCTGTTTATTCCAAAGAAATGTTGTTGCTGATGCTATAAATGTAAAATGCATCATTTCCTGTGCACAAGAAGGATGTTTGCCGGTAAAGAGCTATCAGACAGTGTTCTCCTGAAATGACTACAGGCTGTATCATTACTGTGTTCCATCAGTCAGCGACAGGGAGCGTTCGATTTATCACTTCTCGTGTCCCAAGAGGATTTCATGCCAGTGGTCATTCAGTTACATGCATTATAACAATAATCAAATGGGTGAACTCATTCCGGGGTGTGTTGGGGTTTTGTTCTCTATTTCTGCAACTTAGGCAGATAAAATGGGTGTTTACATGATATAATCCTGCATAGATAAAATGGAGCGTATCAGTTCTTATTTGAATGCTACCTGTACTGTCATAAATAGATCTTTTTTCACAGCAGCCATTTTGACATGAAATAGCAGGTAAACACAGGTGTTACTAATGACATTAATGAAGGTTCTGTTCCATTTAGGTCTTCCAGAACCAGGGTCCTGCTATTGTTCATGCCGGCTCTGCTACACTTAAATGGAACAGAACCCTCATTAATGTCATTAGTAACACCTGTGTTTACATGCTACTTCATGTCAAAATGGCTGTTGTGAAAAAGGTCTCTATGAATCATTTTTGTCACCCTCAGCTTCGGCAGTGTGTGGAATCACGTGTCACTCCAGCACAGCAGACGATAAATTGGACTGAGCCGAATTCGAAACGGAATGAAGCTGAATGAAGATACAGACGCAGACAGGTAGACGTAGAGGCACGGCAGAGCAGAGGGGGAGAGAAGAAGAGGGACGAAGACAGGGAGGGCCAGCCAGGCCAGTCATCTTATCCTGGGTTGACGCGGTGCCAAGATTTAAGACATTCACTTTCAATCACCGGCACAAAGGCTGCGAGCCAGCAACTCCCCTGAGCCGCCCTGGCATCCCATACCAAATCCATCATGTTTGACTGATAGAAAAGGAAATGGATTCCCTATTGTAAAACATTACGGTCGTGTGCTTTGGCGAAGAGGGAATATATCATTTGGAATAAAGATCACGGCTAGCCTAGGTGTTAAACCTGATATTCATCAGGTAGTATTACTGTGGAAACAAACAGAGGTGACAGAGAAGAGGATTTTTTTTGTTTAGGTTCTTCAGTATAACGGACACCTCAGTACTGTCAGAGAATGCTGTTCATTTTCTATGGAGAGAGACAGCTGATGACAGCACAGAACAAAACTATAATCGCACTGCACATTATCCAGGGATTAAGTCAACTGTTCTTATCAAAAATACACATCTTTTCTCTTTCTCTCCCTCATGCAACAAAACAGTGTTTGAAGGCCCAATGCACATCAAAATGAATTTCCCATGCATTTTTACATTACAGTTATAAGTACTTTTAGTTATGAATATGTTCCATAAATGGGTTTTTTTTGCATCTACAAGTTAAATCTTAAAGACCATTTGCAAATTTACCAAAGCTAGTCATATTTTATACATTTAGGAACCCACTCAGTCATTAGATGTTACATAGTGAAGATTCTGTGATGGCCGAGGCGCCGTGCTATGTGACCTTTTGGATTTACGTTTGACCTTTATGACCTCGACGGCGCCCGCACCAGCCAGGCCTCTCACATGGGACCCCAGCCCAGTGCCGATTCTTTTTAATTTGGCAGCGACACGGAGAGCAACCACGCCGAACGCTAACACCACTCTGAGAGGAAAGCCTCCGTCCAACATTCCTTCAGACACGGCCCAAATATTTCCTGGCCGAGGGAGAAGGTGAATAGTTAGAACGGGGTCACCTCCGAGAGCGAGATGTAGATCAAATATTTAGAGGCGAGTGTCATGTAATAGATGAGTTAAAATTCAGAGGTATTTTTTCTATCCGGATGAGAGTCCAGACAAAGGGAGGAGAGGGAGTGAGAGCCAGAGAACACAGATGATGGAACATGATAGAAAAATACAGCTGCCTGTTGACAGAGCCTCTCTCCCTCTGCAACACTAACACTACTAACTCTACTACTACTACTACTACTACTACTACTACTGCCATTTCTACTACCACTGCTAATTACGACTACTACTGCTGCTACTACTACTATTATTACTACTACTACCACTACTACTACTACTTGGACAACTGCTGCTACAAGCATTAACTACTATTAATGTTAAAACCATTAGTACTACTTCTACTGCCATTACAACTATTAGCACTACTAGTGTTAACTGCTACCACAAGCTAACTGCTATTAGTAATTGCTACTACTTCCTTCTAGATAGATAAATAGATAAACAGATAGATACTGTAGATCCTGCTATTGCCACTTTTGCTATAACAACTATGAATACTGCTTTTACAACTGCTATGTTTACTTATATAGCTGTTTCAAACCACAAAAAGCTACAAAAACTACAGAGGTCAATTGTAGGAGCTAGCTTAAAGAAGTGAGTTAAAAGATGGTGCAAACTTTACCAACTCTTCAGGCAAGTCGATCCTCAATATTTCTCCTCCTCTCCCGCTCCTTCTCTGATATTTAACTCCCAGCATGTTAACACCCTCACTCCATTGCATTCGCCTCTGCGCACACACTCCCACACTCTGAACCACACAGACAGACTGCAGTCCTGAGAGATATGCAGTCATTCCATCCACCCATCCATCCGTCCATCCATCCAGTCTCAGCTGAAGTAAAGAGACACTGAGGGGCTGTGCAGCGGCCCGTGCTGCACCTAGGAAGTTTCCCAATAAGCAAGTAACTCTTAAGGCAGTGAACAGAACACTTCACAGCAGCTCAATAATAAAGCCCTTTCACTCCTCGGCTCTGCTCCTTTCCCCTCTGGATGAGCTGCGAACACGAGCCACCATTTCCTAGTATTTCCTCCAAACTGGCCCTGAATCTTCCCAGCACTCCCTCCAGCAGGAAAATGCCTTCAGACAGAAAAATCAGCCCACATTGGTATTCATTTCAAGGCATCGATCACCTTTTTTTTAAGAAGTGAATTTAATTTATCGTGGCCTCAGAGTCCTTGCAGTCCATCCAAAATGCTCTCACACTAGAGGTTTGGTAATTAAATTAGAAGTAATGGTCTTAGAATGATGATGAAGTGACGTTATTACAAGCAGAATATATAAGCATCTGGTCAGAATTTGTCAGCAACGCTGCTGAAAGTCAATGAGGCTGAAGACCATCCTTTGAAATTCACATTACAGTCCTCCTATAAAGTAAATGATGCTGTGGATCAAACAATGTGTCGGAAAAACTGAGGATCAGATCGAGGCAGGCAACTTTATGCCTCTTGTCTCAAAGGAATTTGAATGGACTGAATAACTGGACTCCAAGGGTTTATGATAAATCAGAAAAATTGATGTCATTTATCACCTGTTAATGTTTAGCTTCAAAATGTGTGTATAACTGCCATGGGAGGAAGGTAGAGGGCTGTTTGGTATCATTATTTTACCAATATATGGGGCTCATATTGGCCTTTTCTTAAATATCTGATATAGGCCAGGCAGTATTGTCCACCTCTGATATGATGCCGCTTGATTGATTCTATATTTATTGTGGATCAGTACAGTGGCTGTGGGAAAAGGTGAACCTGAACTGATGCTAGGGCCCTGATCAGGAAGGAAGATATTTCCTGCGGCTCAAATGCAAATCACAGCTGTGAGCGTCGCCAGGAACAGACAGAAAAAGAGAGGTCAAATGGTGCAAGAAACATTTACATCATCCTTGGATTGCAACACAAAGTTTGCAACCTATATTATTAGCTATAACTGTCAAGGCTGAAATAACAGGGGGGAAAGTTGGAAATAAAAATGGACAAGAGAAGGTTAGCGACTGTGCTGCTTGCGTGGATAAAGCTTAAAAGACTTGTGCTCTTCAAATAGTTCTGGGGAATAATTCAGGTGCACTGTTTGCAGAGGAAAAACAAAAGAGATTAAGTTGGGATGTGTTTAACGCGGCAGCCACATAGTATGGAGCAGATATAAACTTGCTACAACAAATCAACTGAAAATAATTTTAAAAAAGGGCACAAGCAAATTCAAACCACCAACCAATGCGATCTCATTCTATGAGACGTTTTCATCAAACTCCACACAGCATGCTCAGTTTATGGTTTTATTTTTGTTACTATGATTATTACTGTTTTAAATGACTAAGTCTCACTGTGCTCTACTATACCAGAGGCTTTTCGACCCCGACAAGAACAAAATTCTGGGTGACATGCTGAATACTTGCAAATTTCTCTCCTGGAAATTTCCAATTCAAAGGTATTGAATCTCAATTCAAAATATCAGTATTACTGTGATATCTGCATTAAAGGAATACTCCAATGTTTTGGGGAAAATACCCCTTTTCCGACTGTCATATGTATTTCAAATACAAATGATACATTGTGTAAATAAAACAGCTTCAGAGTTGCTGTAAGGTTAATATTTTCACTTTGAAAGGCTAGGCTAATGACTCCTGTAGACTTCAAGTCTTTATGCTAAGCTAACATGAAATGCTAACCATAGGAACTGACCCAGTGGGCATACAGAGGTGAAAATGGTATTGAACATCTTGTCTCAGTCTGGGTAAGTCAGAGAAAAGGTATTTTGTATTCCTTTAAAAGCCACACCACTCAAGCACTGGGATCAAATGATATGTGAGGACTCAAGTCTCGCTGTTGACTTTATCTGAGGGTTACACCACTGCTGCTGCCCTCATTAGCCTGCACACACTCATGTACTGGTGAGTTACAGATGCATACCACACCTACATGCATACACACATACACACACAGATGCACATGCACACACGCACACAGACAGAGGTGATTTGCGGTCATAGCAAAGGCCTTGTGGTACCACACACTGACTTAGCAGAAAGAGGCTTTAGCTCCAACTGAGAGAAGGATGGAAAGCATGGGAATGTGAGAGGAGAGAACTGTAATATGGTACACTCTAAATGAAAAAAAGCAATTTGACACCTTTATAGTTTTCGTGGTTTGTCTCTGTAGGACGCTGTATGTGCAATGCGGAACCATTTTCAGTACAGATCGATTTTTTCACAAGTTTTCCTTGCTTCGTTGTAGTTGCTTGTATGATTTAATTCTCAGTCATGCACTGTTTCAATATTGCTGTCTTCTTACTTGTCAATTTCCAGGCTGATAGAAAGAAGTGGAGGGCAGACTACATTAGAATGGTGGCTGGAAAGACTACCAATGTTACTTTTGATCTTCTCTGAAACTCCTTTAAATGTCATTTAAGTGTATTTGGTTTCATTTCTTTACATCCATGATAATTGACCTTTTTCACAGCAGCCATTTTGACATGAAATAGCAGGTAAACACAGGTGTCACTAATGGCATTAATTAAGGTCCTGCTCTATTTAGATACAGAACCATAATTAATCTCATTAGTAACACCTGTGTTTACCCGCCATTTGCTTATATCACATTACAGCTCAGACATAATTTAATTACAATGTTTTTAAAATAGATCTGATAGATAGATAGATAGATACATGGTTATAAAATCATTGAATGCTTCATTTAAAACCCTAATACAGTAAATCCCAGTTTCCTTTGCTATGGAATTGTGTGATGGACCACCCAGCTTTAAAGAGCTGATAACATGAAAGAATTTCTTTAGTCGGAAGAGTTTTACTGTCCCCAGATGGTCCAAACACTGCTTCAGAAGATTTTCCACTCTGGCAAGAAACATTAACTGCTGAAGTCACTTCTTGGATGTTTTTGACATGAAAAGAGTCAAATTTAAAGATACTGAATATACTGGTGAGACAAAAGTCATATTGCCAATGCATTATTACACCACGACACAAGACGATACACACATTTCCATCTGTCTGAGTAAGCCAACTGTTTCCTGGTGTGTGTTCTTGAACAAAATGGACTTTTTGGCCTGTATTGGTTTGTAGACAGGGAGGATAAAACCCTTTGAGAACTGAACAGTGATTGGAGGACGATTCATGTTTTGACAGACAAGAGAGTGATGACGGACACAAAAGCTCACAGGACAAAAGCGAGCAGGAATAATGGCTTTGCGAGATGCATACAGTCTTATTATCCTGATGGATGGCTGCTGCATTCACCACTGGCCTGACTTTTGTTCTCAGGCCTTACTGCTGCCATGAAAAGTCACATCCATTACAACCTAATTTGTGCTCTGAATTTATCTTATTGTGCCCGATCAATAACCACAGGCTTTAAACAGATTGTGGCATTGCATTTTTCTCTGTGATTCTATTTGCCTCAGTGTCAAGGTGTGGCCTGAGAGATTTTTTACATTTTTTTTGGAATTGTCATGTCAACAGAAACTGATTAGGGCCACATGCGAAAATGTATTCATGACTTTATCCACGGACTCAGAGTTCTGACTCTATTCTAGGAATTCCTTTAAACTTAACTCCCATAATTCTGTTGGGATGTGATGACTCATTCATGGCATCGATGTATGGATTATAAATGCTGCTGATACAGCTGCATCGATGTGCTGAAAGAAATGGAATAAATTGCTCAGACTTCGGTCTGAATCGATATGAAATGCTTTAAATCAAATCATTCATTATTAAAAAAAAGACCTTGTAACAACACATAATCGTTAATAATAATCATTTAACAATGACACATTTTGTAATAACTTTCCAAAATGTAATAAATCTTCCCTCTATTATTATATTCCCTGTTATTACAAAATGGTGTTATTACATAAAAGAAGGAAGATTTATTAAATTTTGGAGAGTTATTACAAAATGTGCCATGTGTTCTTACAGACCTTTAACATTGTGTTAATTTAATGGACAATTTTGACAAAAGTACTGAATTGAGCCAATAGACATAAGTGTGGTTTCCAAACTGAATCGTTCCATAAAAGAAAAAACGTTCCTAAACTGAATCACAAAGCAGTGAATCGGGAAACAAACTGAACCTCTGTTAAACTAAAGACTGACATCTGTAGAGTTCTGGGATTAATTGCACAACTCCAAACAGTTTTTCACATGTGGCCCTGATCTTCTTCCGCGCATGTCAGAACTGCAACCCAGCTTTTCATCCACAGGGAGGGCAGAGACATGCAAACCCAGTTGCAGCTCCTAATCACAATCATAATCACAAGTGTCTTTCTCAGTCAGACATTACACATTATTCTTAATCAACTCTGGCCTCCTTGTCAGCCCGGCTCTCACTTCCTCATGACTCACTCTGTCTTCCTGTCATTTCATTTAAAAAAAAAAAATATCCAGGTTAATATGCAGCAGGATGAGGATGAATTAGGCTGGGTATCTGTCGGACAATGAGAAATATTCAATTGTTGTAATCGTTTGCCAATAGGTAAGAGCTCTGGAAGGTAAGGGCTCCTCGATCAACATTCAGCCGCCGCTCCTTTTCTTCATTAAATGGACCCTGTAGGGCTGAGGCTCAATTTAATTGGATCGCTTCTTTTTTCCCTCCAGGTTTTGAGAATGATTATCCATTAGAGGGACTGTAAATCCTCTTACACTGCAGAGAGAGTACAGAAAGAACGGAGCGCCAGAGACAGGGGACGGAGGATTTCACTGTTGATGTAATCTCTACCCTGTGGTATCGCCTTAGGGACCAGTTAGCATTGGGCAGCCAACAGGAGGAGTGGGAAAGGCTCGCTGGGGCTCAACAGGCTCATCCTGCAGGCACGATGACATGAGCGCTTTCTAGTCAGTCAAAAATTCAGCAGAATATTTCTAACCCCACTTACAGTACTGCATAAACCAAAACAGATCATGATGCCTGTGTGTTTACTGGAAACAACTGGAGTGGATTTGAATTTCTGAGAATTTCCACTGACTTTTGCGGATGACTAATGTGAAACAAATTAACAAGTAAGACTCAGGCATGACCAAGACTGATACCAGTATTTTGGGAAGTTTAAAGTTCATAGCAGATATTTTGAGACAAAGTCCAATACCTTTAAGTTTGTCAATTCTCCATTCTAAAAAAATACATGAATTCAGTATTTTCCCCTGAATTTTATTCTTGTCAGGGTGGAAGATAATCTGAAAGTGTTTTAACGAGAAAAAATACCTCATGTAACAAAATTATAACTAGCAGTTTTTATAATTGT
>OMLF01049174.1:31473-44101 GCA_900302615.1 Holocentrus rufus | reverse complement strand
TTTTTTTTTTAATGGTATCAGTTGCCAAGTCCAAAAGTAAAATGAAAGACGAAAGTTTTAATTTTTTTTTTACTTTTTTTAATATTGTAACTATTCTAACAGTTTAATTGTTAAAAAAAAAAAATAAATAAATAAAAAAGTTTAGGTAAAGCTCATGTCCAACTCTGCTTCCTAGTTTTGACACAGCAGAAAAACAACACCTCAAAACTACAATCCCCAAAAAACTAATGACACCAAAACCTGTGTGAGATGGAAATTGAGGGGAGAGTGAAAAATGATACTGAATAACTATTAACATATTAAAGCCTGGTTCCTGGCATCTTCTCTCTTTCTCAGAGTCATTACCAAGCCTTTCACACCCCAAGGATCCCCGATCTCACTCTTTTATCCGGTGTGATAATGAGATTCGGGGGCTCCTGCCTTGGATTGTCCTGCAAAGTGCTCTCACACACTCTGCCCCATACATACATATGCAGGCTGAGTTTCTCTCCAGCCTTGCAGGAGTTAATCCTCCTACACCTGTCCTATCAGACACCTGTCTTGCTCCTCCCAGCCAATCAGAGAAGAGTGAGGGAAACTATCTGGCATGAAATAAATCTGGGCCCCGATGAGGAAGAACCACAACATAACTTGACTCATCTATGTGTCACTGCTCTTCTCCGCTAGACTGACTTACTAAAACCAAGAGAGGTGCACAGAGGACAATTCAAACCAAAGGAACCTATCTCTGGCTGACTTGGACTGGAGACATGACCAAAGAGACTGAGTAAGTTCTGTTAAAATACATTTTACACTGTGGCTTAAAACTTTATTTTTTTTTTCCCAACTTGTTGCATTTATCTCTAGAGTTGGTTTCGACTGCACGGCTTGCTCAGTGGTGAAAAATGTAGGACCTGCACCGACTTGAACAAATTATATGTGACATTTCAGAAGAGTTAAATGTTATTTTAGTGTAATACAGTCAGTGTTAGATTCCAGGTTGGGACACAGGAGAGACGATTAGCCCCCCTTCTTTCTATTGGCAATGAGACCCCCATGTGAAAGATCCCTGTTTCGAGAAGAGGGGTGTTTTGCAGAGGAAATTGATATGGATAGTCTCAAACACACACACACACACACACACACACACACACACACGCAGAGGTTGGTGTATGGTGGTAGCAGGTCTGTTTCGGGTTGTGTTGACACTAACCTAGGGGCCAGAGAGCACAAAAGGAGACGGGGAAATGAGAATCTCCTCTCGAGGTGCTGGAGAGAGACAGGGGGCCAATGACAGCATGTAATGCATTGAATTACATAATGGTGAAACCCTGAACCCGATCCCCTCCGTGCCTCTGTGCGAAAACATCTGCATTTGGCTGTGTTTACGTGTAAATGGAGAGTAACTAATGGAGTTTTGTGTGGGGTTTAGTTTTCTGAGTGAGGGGGCAGAGAGAGAGAGAGAGAGAGAGAGAGAAACAGGTGCATCTTAGAGCAGGTGTCTGATTTTTTTTTTTATCATGCCATATTGTGTATTGTTCCAGTCCCCTGCAAAATGTTTTTCTCAGGCATAAAAAAAAAGTTATTGTTGAAGTTTGCAAGTTTGTGGAGTGCCATGCCGAAATGCAGCATCTGTTATTCTTTCATTAATCTTAATGAAAAATCCGGAGATTTTCTCTCGCTCTCTGGTGTGGCTGTGAATACCTGCTGTCGGCACTTTTGATGAGCTGTTTATCCAGAGCAAACTGCCTCTATTTGTTCATTTGCTGCTTCAATCAAACTCCCGGGGTGATAATCCCCGGAGTCAGGATATTTACCTTGATTCCCTCCTGTAAATCTCAGGGTTTTTTTCTGCCACGATCTTTTAGTAATATGGAAACCCAGCACTCACATGTGGGTTTTTGGGTATAAGACGATATTTTCTGAGGTATACAGTAAATGTCAAATCAGGGTACTCAAACAAGATATTTACAAGAATGAGGCCTCTCGTGTGGCAAGAAATTAGTAACCTTTTTCAGTTCTGAGTCTTTTTTTGAGTGTGCATCTTTCACTCTTACGGTAAAATTCAGCGCAGATGAAAAGATAATCTCGGTGTGCCGTGAGTCTTTCTGACACCGTTTGAAAGATGTTACTCAGCTCTGTGGTTTTGCAATCGAAACCCTGCTCGCTCTGGGGAAAGTATGTGCAGTGCTCAGAGGCTCAAACACTGCTAATAAACCCCAGCTGCTCTCGCACTGTCAAACCCTGCATGTCAAACTCATAAACATGCTCAGGTAACATTTATTTGCATTGCCGCAGCGAGTCTATTGAGATCAGTGGATCATTTCTACATACAGATTTTATACCTTATTCGATTTATTTCTCTATTTGATACATTATCTACTGTCAAATTTAAACCAGTTTAACCAAACTCAACTGTTTCCTTCTCACCACAGGACTCTGGGACTGGTCTTTCAGAACACAAACTTCAACTATAACCGTTATAACCCAAATTACATCATGGACTCCTGGTCGTACCTGGAGAGTCCCATCCCGGACTTGAGCAGATCCAAACCCAGACTCGCCCCAGGAGAAGACATGACAGCCCTCACTATGCTTTATGAACAGTGCAAGGTAACTAATCCAGAAATAATATTATTAACATCCATAAACAGAGGTATTAGATACTTTAGGTTAAATTCTGGTTTATTAACTTTGACTCTTTTTTTTTTTTTTTTTTGCATTTTATTTCCAGAACCAGAAAGATCAGAAGTGCCACCGTGGCAGCAGCGTTTCCAAACCATCAGACAGGTGAGTGTGTGAATGAGATTCCTGCAGACACAAAATCCACCTGTTTGCCAAGTAGTTGTGGCTGTGAATTTTTTTACACTTGTGTGTGCCAGTCTTGGTCATATGTGGTACTCCTTTTTACCATATACATGTCAATGCATTAAAATCATCACTGAATTTTTGAAAAAATATACATGATTTTATCTTCCAAATGTGAATATTTGGCATTTTCTTCCAAATGATCTTTAATTTTTCATTCAATATTTAATTCAAAAATTATGTCATTATTTTTAACCCTTCACCAATGCACGCTCCTCTTTTATTTGTTGGCCATCCCCTGTTTTTAACTGAGTCAAATGTATTAGAAAGAAAGAGAAAGGCAGAGCTTTGTGAGGTCAGAGGCAGGTGAGTGGGTAATCCCCAAACCAAACAGAGTCAGGGGATTACCGTCTCCCACACCTCCACCTTTCCGATCCATCCATCCACCTATTCCTCCCCCTCTCGGCCACCTCTCCCTCGCCAAAAGAGTTTCACAACAGGGCGGACGACTGCTCTGCCTCCTTCTCCATTCCTTCTCCGTTTTTTTTTTTTCCTGTTGTTTGTCGGTTGAGAAATGGCCATTGTCGGGGTGCGCTGTTGTCCCCTCAAACATTTTTAAACCCACCGAGAAACTCAAACACGGGGAGGAGAAAAGCTGGATTAAGTGACAAACAGTTCCCACCCACGCTCGGCCTCTGCGTCTCTGTGAGTTTACTGTGCAGTAGTTCTCTGGGACACAAGAGAGCTGAAGTGCCTTTATTGACTGTCACACGTTTGCACAATCGGTATGGATGTGCCAGTGTGCAAGCTTCTGCATTGGCTACTGTATAAAAGGCTGTCAGTCATCCAGTCACTTTAGGGTGTTGTTTGCTTCCACTCATGCCTGGGTGGAGTATTGCACTGTCATAGTGAGAAAAGATGTGTTGATGTTGTAATTAAACAAATTTTTCCTCCTCTCCTCTCCTTCCTCCCACTCCTGCCCTTTTTGTCACCCTTTTCCGACGCCCTGCCAGGACTCTCACCAGCCCCTCCCTCGAGCTGGTTTCCCTGGAGACGCCCACCATCATGAAGATGCTCTCGGACAACATTCCCTCCAGCCATCCCCAGGAGGTTTTGGGGTCCTCCATCTGCAAGCAGAGCGCCCCCCTGCCCCTCTCGGACACCTACACCACCCTGACCACCACCAACGTCATGGTGGAGAACTACGACAAGCAGGACCTCAGCAACATCTTCGACTCCCTGCTGCAGAAGTGGCCCGCGGAGTCGGGGGTTTTCCCTGATCCGACCACTGAGGTAAGACTGGCAGGTTTCAGTTTGGTAGATCTGTGGCTATATTTTACTCATTCTGCTACTGCGATTCATCTTGTGATGTTTACTTCCTTTCTCCTACTCTCTTATTCTGTGTATTATCTGTATTTACTCACATCTCTCTGTGTCTCCTTTGCACGACAGCCTCCTCCCTACGACCCCTTCCCAGAAGACCAGTCCAGTCCCGTCTACACAGGCTCCTACACCAGCTCCCCACCAGAGAGATACAGGAGTGAGTTCCAGTTTGCCCTGGGAGCTCCCCCAGCCTCCACCTACAAGTCCACAGAGCTGCCGATGGTCTACCTGAACAAGGGGCAGTTCTACCCGATCACTCTCCAGGGAATAGACAGCACCGCCGGCCTTTCTGCCAGCAAAGTAAAGGTGAGTTGCATAAAAGACAGCGTGTCTTCAGCCACAAAACAAGACCTGTACTGAGTGCAGACTGTATTCAGTGATAGGCAGCTTTTACTCAGTTTGCATTAACGCTGCAATAATCCAAAAAGGGTCAATTTAAGCGAGGATGTGAAAAAAGCACAACATCTGAGTCTACATGGCTGCCATCATCCAGGTGACTCATTGATAAATTATATGTTTACTGCACTTATTTTTTTCAGTAGAGTCTAAACAGTCTACAATTTTGCAATTTCAGTTATTGCAAGTTTGACATTTCAGACGCCTAGCTGAGGATATGATTCAGACGGACAGTGAATAAAGATAAATATTAGGTTTGCACACATTCTAAGTGAGAAACAAGGCAATAATGCATCTGCACATTCATTGCCTCCCTGAAGCTGCTTTCCTTACTCAGAAATGATTGTCTAGTCTTGCTTTGCTGTCCCTGCATGCACCCTGTGTGCACTGGGTACATCAGAAATCAGTGACTGTGGTTCTGGGTGGCATCCCTCCCCACAGGCTTATTTCATGAATACGCACATTCTCTTCGTGCCACCAAGCTAACCCTTCCCTAAGTCTCTGTCCCTCCCTTAGAGGCAGCTCCTTGGTGACTAATTCCCCGCTGAGCTTTACCCACACTGGGCTGGTACAAATAAAAATGACACTGTCCTGCCCTGTAGCGTTTATTATTGCAGAGGTGTAATGAGGCCAGAGTGCAGTAGAGCTCAGTTCAATGCAGTTTGTGTGGCTGGAGTGTGAAGTGCGAAGAAAGAGAAGACGACAAGGAGAGGGAAAGGTGTGGTGTGGTTTAGAAACATAAGCGACAACCTGTTTCTTTGTCAAGCAAATAAGAGGATAAGATTATACACAAACACACAGCAGCTCATTGCGAATAGCTGATGACAATGCAGGGAGAAAAGGGGGATTTGGAGTGATGAATGAAGGGGTAAGGCAGATAAAGGAGAGTTGGTCATTTTTTGGACATGTGGGCAGGCATTAAGAGCTGCAGTCACCTTTTCTCTGGTTCTCTGTACCCACTCTTCACACACACACAAACATATTTCTCTCTCTCACTTTGTCTTTCTTCTCCCTCTCTCCACCACAGACCGTCGTGATGGCCGTGTTTGAGAACGACAAAAGCCCTGACATGCAGCTCCGTTGCTGGAATCACTGGCATGCACGCCAGCCCACTGTCAAGCAGAGGGTCATTGACATCGGTATGTTCTCTACACATAACACTACACATGCAAAGCACAATGACTCACGACCGTGGTTCATATTATATGTTTCAATTCACCATTGTGGTCTCAGGTGATATCTGAGGTGATTTGTGCAGAAGATAAAAAACTTTTTTTTTTTTCTCTTTTATAGCGGACTACAAAGAAGTGTTTAGTGGCATTAGCAACATAGAGGAGGTGGCTTTCAATGCCCTGTCCTTTGTTTGGAACCCCAATGAAGAAGCCAAGGTAAATACAAGAAACTCTATCTCTCTCTCTCTTTCTCTCTCTCTCTTGTCACTATCAAACTGGGATCCAGGGCATCTGTACAGTGGGTCAGCAGGTTCAGTGAGGAGAGAAGGAACAGGAAGGGTATTTGAATAAATAGGAGAGGAAAGGTAGGGGAGCGAGGGAAGGAGTGGTAGAATAAGGGAGGAGAGGAATCCCAGATATGTGTTTGGCCCCGAGGCTCCTGTCACCACAGCAGGCGAGAGCCACGTCTTACTTCGGCCTCCGCCGTGGCCCCGAGGCGCCGGGGAGAGGTCGCTTAAAAGCTGCCGGAGGAGGAAGAGAGAATGAGAAGGGAAAGAGGAAAATGAGAGAATAAAAACAGTAGGGAGGATTAAAAGAGAGGATTGAGATAATGCCCTGATGAAAGCTTAAGAGAAAAAATGAGGAAGTAAGAGAGCGAAACAAACATCTACGTTCAGGTGTTCGTGTGCACAAACAATCAACACCCAGCGATCTGTTTTTATGATGATCCTTGGGCTCAGCTCAAAAAGATGTTTTTGTGCCGTCACGGTACAAGTGTCACTGGCTTCTTAATCACTGTTTTCATTGGCAAACACTCCGTCTCTATATGTGTCTATATTAAGTCTCAAACTGGGACACGCCTTGAGTGTGACTTGAGGATCCTATAGGCAAAAAAAACTCATGTTCATGTAATGTACACAGACACATTTCCTATGTTGTTTTTCCATTCATCACTATTGTAAACATAAAAGTGATCCCTTTTTTAATAAGCAGTTTATTTGTGGTAGCTAATTATAACAGCAATCTATAATTCTCTTCTCTCCTTTGGCAGGTCCACATTGGTATCAACTCCTTGAGCACAGACTTCTCCTCTCAGAAGGGGGTGAAGGGTCTGCCACTGAACCTGCAGATCGACACTTTCGACTTCAGCACGGGAACCAACCAGCTGATACACAGAGCTGCTTGCCAGGTCAAGATTTTCTGCGATAAGGTCAGTCGCCGTTTTATGTCTTTTACCTTTTGGCAAATCCTGCACTCAGACCCCAGACATTTCTGCACATTCGTATCATTGTCCATCGCTGCCCTCACGTCCCATGGCAGTAAAAGCAAAGCTTCACACCTCTGTCAGTGCGGTAAAAATGGCTGTCACTCATTTATGCATTCAAAGTGTCATTATTTTAACCGTGTGCGTGTTGTCCTCAGGGTGCAGAGAGGAAGATGCGAGATGAGGAGAAGAAGAGAACCAAGAGGAGGGGCAAGAACGCTAACGATGCCAACAGTGGGTGTTGCATCTCTTGGAGATAATTATTATTTGTATGCGTTGTCACACACTCACACGCACAGCTGAATCTAAAATCTTACCCTCTCCTCCTCTCTTCCAGTCAACAAAGTAGTAACCAGCTCAATGAGCAGCGACTGCACCTTTTTCAAGGCTCTGGACGATCACGTCACCCAGCCTGTTCTCTTCATTCCGGAGACGCACATCTCCAGCTTGCAGCGCGGCGGCCTGGTAGGTCTCCTCTCCTCTCCCCTCTTCCCCTCTCCTTGTATCCCTGCAGGCTGTGGTGCCGGCACGAGAGGGGAAAAAAGTGTGGGAAAGTATGCAGTGGGAAAAGTGGGCCGGGATAGGGAGGGTGTCAGCGAAAGTGAGACGAAACGCTAACCTCAGATCAGATGAGCTAATTGGAGTCGAAACCAGGCACAAGTACAAGCTGCTACAACTGACTGACACTGAGATTAAGCTGTGGGGGCTTACATAAACACACACCTGGCGCATCACGCCCGATGCACCAGACACATTGACACATGCACCACCCTCATGTTCTCTCTCTCTCTCTCATACACACACACACACATGCAAAAACATACACACACTCACGGCACCCCCTCCTCTAATGTTTCTGTGGTTTCCAGTGCTGTTGACACAAGACTGTAGAGGTGGTGAGGGTGCCGTTCAGACAGGCCAGTTTTCCCACACTATGAAGACTGGAGGGCTGTGTGTGTGTGTGTGTGTGTAGGCAAAGAGAAACTCCCTGATAAAGAAACCTGAGCATAAAGGAGATGCGCTTGTCTTTTGGATGGAGATTAAACAAAATGCCATTCATAACGTTGCTTTGGGAAATATGCACTTTAAGGCGATTTAATAGTATTCGAGGCCAAACAAAAGCAAACAAAAGGAACAATGACAACGCCGTCCATTTCTTTGATAATGCATTGCCACGCAGTCTGATATGAATGGCTGACAGGAAACCAACATCTCCGATCGGCTGGAGCGATAAACCCCGGGAAGCGTTGTATTGGTAACTCTCCATCTGTGGCTCATGGGAAACGCGGTCTCGGTGTGATGATAACATTCCGTTTGGGTGTTACACGCAGACAATGGCGGGAAGGGGGGCGCATTAAGCAATGTCTTTATCAGTCTGGCTCTTCCTAATCACATCGCTGATCTTCTCTGTCTTTGTTTCTTTCTCTCGCTGCAGGCCACTCCTCTAACAACTCTGGACGACATTGAAAGGTAAGCGCAGATGTGTCGGTACTTAGAGTTTTTACAACGGTTATTTCCATTGGAAAGATGGATACACAGCACCAGTGTCCTTGTAAGGTGCTGGCAGTGGCAAAGCAACTGTAGAAGAGGTGAAAATAGAGTGTATTCAAAGAAAGAAAAACATGAAAAAAGATTTAATGATCATAACGGTGCTTTATACCAAAAACCTTTGCATTGCATTTTCCCCACCTCTACAGTTATTTCTAATTGAAAGGCAACCTATAGACACTTTAATACCTTGGTCATGGCTCGAGTCTGATGTTCCTGTTGTTTCTGTGTTTTTAGGAGTTCTCTGAAGAGGTTGTACTCAGACAGAGCAGACCAGAGCAGCCCTCCACCCAGCAAGCAGGCCCGCAGGGAAGACCCACAGAGAGGTAAACCGAAAAAAAAAACAAGCATCCAAGATTTTATATGCAGCTTCTTTCTGAAATGCAAAACTATATTTTTCTGAGTTTCTGACTTTAACGGGTTTTTGTTTTCTCACCTTCCAAAGTTCTGCTGTACGTGAGGACAGAGAGGGAAGAGGTGTTTGATGCCCTCATGCTCAGCACGCCAACACTGACAGGCCTTCGAGAAGCTGTAAGTAACACACACACACGCTCACACAATGCTAACTTTATCCTCCGACATCCCTTCAAGTGTATCGTTTTTCTTTCAGCAGGAGATAGTGTTAACTGTCCTCTCATGTTCCACTCTTTCCTCAGATTTCAGAAAAGTACGGTATGCAAAAGGACACCATTGGGAAAATCTACAAAAAATGCAAACGAGGGTGAGTGTCATTAGGTTTCTTTGGTGTGGCTGTATGTGCTGACCTTTCTGACAGCTAGCTTAACGCGCCCGCTCGGAAAAGGGAGCTGTGTTCGTGTTTATCTGACGCACACTCGCTGTACAAGAAGTCAGCGCTCGGTTCATGGTGTAATCTCAGCGTCCTTTGAGGAAGCTTAATGCTGACAAACCGGGTAGGTAGGTTAGCTGCCTCTGGCAAGTGGAATGTGTTAATTGCAGCTGCTCCAAGAGAAAGACAAATGACTGAAAGGAGGACGGAAAGATTTCAAGTCCCGCAGATGAGTCATGGACGATTGTTTTACTTATTTATGTTTTTATAATCTGATCTCATCTGAGCACCAGGAAGATTGGCTCTTTTGAAATCGCCCAGCTCGCGTGATAGCTGGCGGTTTTCAAGGCTTCATGTGACTTCCAGTAAATCGGGCTCGCCTTTGAGGAGAAAGGGATGTCACTGCTTCTGGCCTGTCTAATGGCGCTGTGACCTTTTTTTAAACAGTCATATTGTCTAGACATTTGCAAAGGTCGACTTTTAAAGTAATTATGATCTTTTGTGATCATTTACAACTCAATGGCCTGGAAAAAGGTAGACATCTCTGAGCTGGAGGGCTAGAAGAAGTTTCCAATATCTTCAGTTTTATGCGCAACAAGACCCAATGCATCTATCTCACTTTTTCAGGAGCTGCCAAATTGGAGAGAGTCTGGATCAATAATTTCGAGTGATTTCATTTCAGCGTGTTATTTACTTCTATTTTCAGCTGAATTATTAGAAAGACCTCCTGACAGAGGCTAAAACACCCAAGGGAGATTGTCCTCTTGCTCTTAGCTAGCATGTTGTAAGTGGAGGGGCAGCCGGACGAACAGGTTAGGTTACATTCTCCGTGCTGTTGCCTCCCTCTTTCTTGGCTCTTGTCTGCAATCAGCCCTGTCCCCGCCGGCAGAAAGCATGAGCCGGCGGTTACGTCTGTCATTATAGACTTAGAGGTTAGTGTTCGGCAGCGCTGGGTGGGGAAGGGGGACGGGCATGACCTGATTTACTACCTGTAGTGATGGAGGAGATAGACTTCTCCTCTTCCTCTTTTGTTTTTCTGCAGACAAACTTCCCCCAGACTATTTAATGTGCTGCTCCTAACCCAAACAACAAATATGATCCGCCTTCTTCACGTCCTGATTTTGCAGTTGAACTTGATTTTATTTAACTGGGCTAAAGGTGCGCTATGCAAAACTGAGGGTCCATGAGGACAAAATGAGGACTATTTAGACTCAGGTGACAAAAACTGTGGCGTAAGAATGTAATCTATCAGTGAGGTTGTTTGACAGTGTGAACCATGTAGACTTAACCATCAAATTTCATGCTTACTCCATTTTTTCTGTTCGGTTGAGTCTCAAAGGTCTTCATTTCAGTCGATCCTTGGCAACTTTTAATCAAGACAAGACAACAATAGTTTGCCTTTCCCTGCAACACAAATAATCCATGCTCACTGGAATAACCCAAGATTTGTTTTTGCTTGTTTCCTTTAGGATTTTCGTCAACATGGACGATAACGTCATCGAACACTACAGCAACCAGTCTGCCTTCCTCATTGAGATGTCAGAGGTCACCGCCGGGCAGTTCCAGGTCACTCTGACTGAGCTATGAGAGGAAAACCATCCAGTCATCCACCTGCACCACTCCACCAGGAACTCACCAATCCCCACTGCCAATTGCGACCACTTCTTGAAGCACTGTCCAATCAGAGACCCTGTAGACCAGACGATCTGGACCACCAAAACCAAAAATGGAATTGCATTGATCAGAAAGTTCCAATATTTCCAAATGCAGGTTGGAACTGACAAGCCGTTGCCTTTGTAAATACCACTCATTCCAATGTTGTTTTTTATGATTTTTTTTATATATTTGAGTTAAATATTTTAACATGATAGCAATTATGACGGATATGCTGTAAATACGTAAATAGAATTAATATGACAATGTTGTATGAATTAGCCATGTGCATATTGCAATCCATATTGCATATCCATATTTCAATTTTTGAGGAGCTCTGTACATGTTTTCTGTATAAAGTGTTTTTTCAGCATTTTCAGTAGATGCCATTCTTGCTGCTTGCAATGTACTCATCATTTCTTCATGTGTCAGCCACCAACAGTGCATATTTTCACGCATGCATTGCTGTCAACCTCTTTTTGATGCCATTGTGTAATGTCTGCAAATGTTCTGCCAAAAGTATGATTCCCTAGTTTCCTGTTACTTTCACAACTAAAATGGCCCAGCCGTGGGCTGCATTCAGAACCGAAAGTCACACATTTCCCTTCACAACACCACATGGAGTTCGTGTTGGCCATCATTCAGCCCACGACTTCAGACATTTCCTCACCTTATACGATAACCACACTGTTCCCATTGTGTTTGAACCATTTAGAATCAGTACAAACCACCTGGCTTGAGGACTTCCAGCACAGTTTCATTTTGTATTTGAGCCTACGTATGTGTGTGTGTGTTTCTGTGTGTATGCGAGTGCGAATTGTTGTTGAATTTTTTTTCTTATAGCTACGTTACGCATCATTTCAAAGCAAATATGTATCCTTGTTGTATTTCACCATTATACCATGGCAATTCTGGTTGTCTTGTTCATATCTTTTTTTATGAAAATAAAGACAATGCACACTAGGTTTCATGAGTGGCTCTCAGTTATTTCATTCAGTGTAAAAGCATGATGTTAAGATCTATTCATTGACTTCTTTTCCTGCTGCAGTTCCGACAACATGACAAACAAAAGCGAGGACGCCTCCATTATGTGTGTGTGTGTGTGTGTGTGTGTGTAAACATGAAAGTGCTGCAGAAAGACAATCAATCTCATGAAATGAAGTGCAGTACGAGAGCCATTGCGCTGACACTCCATCCTTTCTTTCTCCTTAGTCCTGGATGATCAGATCAAACAGAAACATTGATTCCATCTTAATGAGAGAGGTGCAGGTCTTTTTTTTTTCATGGATGGAGGAGGAAAGGAGGAAGGTCAGTGGTTCAAACGCCCACAAACGAGCAGACAAACATAAACAAATCCCATTCTGGTGTGCTAGCAGCCCCGTGTGCTCCAAAAAAGGCAGTACACATGTGTGGTACAGTGTCAGTGTGAGGAAACGCAGAGAAGCACCCTGTCTGAGATGTAACACAGACATCCTTCAGCAAGTAACAGAGAGAGAGAGAGAGAGAGAGAGAGGGAGAGAGGGAGGGGGGGAGAGGGAGGCAGGCGGCAAACAGAAAGACAGACAAGGACAGAGACAGAGAAAGACATAAAAACAGACAAGGACAGAGAGATAAAAGAGGTAAATGGAGGGAGGGAGG
>OMLF01049174.1:0-12516 GCA_900302615.1 Holocentrus rufus | reverse complement strand
CTCTTAGGAGTTAATCTGATCTCACCTCAGGATCATTCCAATGATCAGACACAGTTTAATCCTGATTTACAAACTTTTAAAGTGGCTCTCAAGATATTCAAAGACCCTCTTTAGGAAATCCTTCATAACAGGATAGTGACTCTGAAAGCACAGTGACAGAGCCCGGGGGGGTTTTATGGAAATACAGACACTATTTTTGGCATAGACTGTGAGGCAGTACAATTAATACAGCTTGTATAAACTGTTCACAAACATTAAATGAGTCGTGAAAATCCAGTTTCTGACGTACTGAATTGAAACTTTACTTTTCTGAATTCTGAATTGAGTTGTAGAGTCAATCATATCGATAAATATTTACTGAGGATCACAGGGATGACAAACTGTGATTTCTGCGTAGACATTTACCATAATCCTTTTGATACCTGTCTTCACATTTCTCTTTCTGTCTCTCCTGTCCTCTCTCTCTCTCTCTCTCTCCCACTCTTTCTTTATCTCTCATTAGCGGTCGGCCATAGTGATGTAACTGCAGTAGCAGGGGAGTCGAGTACTCTGTTGCTGACATCATGGAAAAATAACATATCCATCTCCCCGTCCCACAGGAGAGCCGCTCCAGCACTCATTTTACAAGCACTCCTTACCCTCACTGGTAAACACTCTTCCATCCTTCCCGTCGCTCCCTCGTTCATTTCACAAGCCCCCCTGATCTCCCCCCTCCCCTCTCTGATCTCTGTCTCTCTGAAATCTTGCATCTGTGCTCCTTCCACGGGCTGCTTTAATTTTCCCAGGCAAGCTTTTATGCATATTGCGAGGAGAAATAATAATGGCTTAATCAATGCAGAAGCTAACGTAAGTTAAATAATAACTAAACTTAAACACGAATAAATCCTGCTTGCTGGATTGGACTTTTCCCTGTGACTCCAGCTTAACGATCAGCTAAGATAAGCATAACCATCAGTAACACTATAGCCTTGAGTTATAGAGCAACACTCTACACCTGATTTCCATAAGCTGTTAAATAATCGTCATCACTCATTGTCTATTGTTTTTCAATAGCTACTTCCCAGTAATAACCTTCATAATGTATAGCGTGCATTAGCAATAATAAAGTGGGCCTGCAACAATATTATATGACATGAATAAAGGGAACGCTCTGGTAAAGAGGGCCTGGATCTAAATTTATACTCTTTATGGAAAGTGGTGTGAGAGTAAAACAGCTTATCTAAATTGCAAATAAAACTGTATGATCTGTGTATCGTGGTGTCCAATTTATAACAGGTATTCATCATATTTACTGCATTACCAACTGAATGTGCAGGTACCTTGTTTGTCAAGAATAGAAAACACAGAGGATGAAACCAGCAGCTGATAATATACATGGATATTCTAAGGTATCATGTATTGATATGCAAGATATTTCTGCTTTTACAGTTTTTACAGCATTTGGCACAAGCTTATGTCAACTTGGAGTGGATACTTTTAAGTGCAAAGTACAGGTTGGTTTCAATTTCAGCTCAGCAATGTGCAAGTGAAGTTATAAGCCATCAGCTAAGTGGACCTACATCAGGATTTATTCGAATCAATTAAATCAATTATTAAACGAATCAAAATGAAAACTTTAAAGTTCAACTGTGCAGAGAATTCACATCACTGAGGACAAAGTTGTGCATGAGCTTTCCGGCCATATTGAGCTCACTTCATTGGATTAAACTTCTCCGTCATTGTCACGGAGGAAAGTCACGTCACTTGAAAAAGAGCCAGAACATGTTTTTGGTTTTAGCAAATCAGATTGGGAGCAATTTGAAAAATCTCCTCCTCCATTTTTGCACTTTATAACTGACATCACCTTGGACAGCACATCCAGTCCCCTCTCTGTTTTAGACAGATAGCTGGCTGCAACGTGCCCGCTTTGTAGATCTGACTCTTCCATTCATGCCATTTTTGAACAGGATGACCAAAAGAGCTGGTTAGAACTGAGGGCTTGTAAGACATTAGCCTCAGCGCAGCCAAAGAGCGTTGGGGTGTAGCCCGCAGCTCAGGAGGAGATCAATAGAATCAGATGTTTTGGCATGCTGCTCTTCTCAGGGTTGGCTCAGGGCACCGACAGTGGTGGTTCACCCCGTTTGGCTTGTGGGCTGAGTCAACAGTGAATAAAGGAAAAGTGAGTGAGAGAGCCTGACCTCAGTGGCGGTTCCGGTGACGTAGTGGTTACTGGAGGTGGTTGACGTTATCTCAATACCCTGAAACACATAGAGAGATAGAGAGAGATGTTAAAATTTAGAGCGATAGGTGAGAAAAAGCCTGGGACAGTGAGTGCATCAGTGCAATAAGCTTCAGTTCTTACACATTATGAATCATCACAACCAACAGTCAGGGTCTTAAGCCTTTAAAACAGTGCTCTGAACACAGAGCAAGCATGTAAGAGCAGGGAAATAAGGGAGGATAAGAGCTTAAGTGGGAGAAAGGAGATTTTTAAGGAGCTGGCAGAGCGAAGGAAGACAGTGAGTGGATGGAGGGTCATGTGAGGCCACACAGACTGTCATCTTTCCACATAATATAGCTGCAATTATTCACCCTAATTGGTGCAAAAATGATGCTTTAGCCTGTTATTCTCAATCGCTATTGGATTCTATGTGAACATATTGACCTCTGTCTCCAGATGATGGCTCAGCTCGTAATTGCTAATCAGCCAAGCAGTTCAAATCGATACATGTCACATGACACCAGTAACCTGATTGGATTTACAAAGGCAAATGATCCTAGTGTCTGTACTGAATCTTAATACTAGCCCAAAACAAACACCAACTGTATGTTTATTAAGAGTTTGAAGGTTTTCTTTTATTTGCACAGGACACGGCCCATTACAGCCACTGCTCTTCATCAGTGCACTGGGAGAACTGTGGGCACCAAATTTAAATCAACCCTAAAAATATCACAAGGTTATCTTGCACGTTGCCCCGACAGTTATTGCTGTCTAATTTGTGGCCTTTAGACCCAATCAGAGGTCAGTGAGCACACAGAGGCGACCAATCAGTTTTTAAATTTTAGCATCATCTTTGCTGATAAGTGATTCGTGACTGCTGTGGTGTTTCTGCACTGCGCTTTTGTGTGTGCTGTTATGTCTTTGATCTCCTTTGATATTTTGTTGATAAAGTTTGAATTTCGGTGGGCGGCGCTTTTTTCTTTGTCTGCTCAACAATAGTGGCTATTAAAGCTTGTGCTGTATACCCCGTTCTCATTCCATTTATTCCAAACAAACTTGTGATGCTGATGTGTTAAAAAAACACTTGATGCACTTGATGTCTTTCCACCACACCAGAATATTTTTCCTGCACAGCAAATACAAAAGCTATAGATCGAGTTAGTGTTATATCAGTCGGCAATATCGAGTAGGGCATTTATTCACAGTGAATTTACAAATATTAGGACCATCTTTGTCATGTTAAGTGGCAGCAGCTGGTAGGGATTTAATAAGACAAATTAATAAGGGATAATGCTTCTTCCCCGGATTCACTTCGTCAGTGTACTTCATGAAAAGAGTAAGTATCTCTACTATTTTGCGCCTTCAGTATGAATGAATAATGGTGGCTCTTGTCTCTCTCACTCACTCTGTCTTTCTCTAATCTCCCATTATTCTTTCTTCAGCTCTCATCCTTTCAGAAAGCAGACCTTGTTATCGGTGATTCACTCCAATCAACATCTCTGTCGGCAGAGAATAATCAGGTTTTGCTGCTATTTGCTGAGGACATCTCTGGAAATTAGTGAGTTCGACTGCAGGACCGGCGTGCAGTGTTACTCCCTGTTACACAGATAACACCGCTCACCCTTTACACACAAACACACACACATACAGCTACACAGACATCCAGGTACACATGCATAGACAGAAACGTACATGCACGTTTCTATGGCAGCAGTGAAGAGACCAGAGGTGGTGAAGTGAAGCCACAAACGGTGCCTCCGGCTGTGCAGATCACACTAATTGTGGATGATCAGAAAAGACAATCAGGAAAGTGAAAGACGCTTTGTGGCTCGTTACACCGAGCATGAGGAACTGAGACTGCCATCATCATCTAACCTGAGAGTCTAACCTACTGGGTTGAGTAGACAAAAGCGGGAAGGAAATTCAAAAACATGTCTCGAACGAAATTGCTCTTTAGAAACGCAACGGTAAAAGGAAGGGGACAGAAGAGGAGGTAGATAACAAGCGAGGGAGAGAGAGAGAGGCGTAATTGTAGCCTGTGTGGAGACTGAAGGCTAATTGAGAGAGGAGAAAAGGCAAGGAGAGAAAGGAGAGTGTGAACCACAAGACAAGGTTGAAAGTCTAAGAAAGGGGGGAAAAAAAAGAAATACATGAATAGAGCGGGGTGCAGTGAGAACCTTGAGATGTATGAAAGAAATGACGGATGGTGATGGAAACCGGAAAAGATAACGAAAGGCAGAAATAGAATATTGCAAATGACAGAAAGAGAGAAAATCAGGACAGGGAGTGTTGATCGTCAATAAACTGGAGTCAGACAAGGAGCGAGGAGCAGGTGGGGTGGAGAGACCGGGACAGCAAGAAACCTGAAGACGCTGAGATAATTAACAGAAGTGACCGGAAAATAATTGGGGCAGAAAATAATTTGGCTTCACAAAATGGAGAGCGGAGCTTGAGTGGCATCCCGGAGCTCATTAAATGATCGTCAGAGATTTGTCAGACAGGCAGGAGGAAGACTTGTAGCCATCCCTTGCTCTCCCCTCGCATTGTATGTTGCACCTGCTTGTCAGCAATTTAAAATGATTTACGACCTTTGCTCCTCGTGTCATACAGAGTCCAAAAAGATGCACGTTAAGCCACAGTCTCCTGCTCAATAAAATAATGTCTCAGGGGCTCCAACAGCAAGCAAAGATTATTGTTATCCTTGATTTAGTGATGAATTTTCTTTCTACACTCTAAAGGAGGGAGATTACAGTGGTGTAGGTGAAACCTTTTATTAAATATTTTATAGGTACAGATATTATGTTTAATATTTCATAGGTATAGAGGTTGTCTTTTATTGTTTTTTTTTTTAAATTGTATATCACATTGCATTGCATTTGATTGTACAAAATGTGGAGAACAGGCAAGGAGAGGTTTTGTTTGGTTTAATTCTGATACATTCTATGACTGTGATCGTTTGTGATCGACCCCTTCAAAGACCATTGGAAACCACAGTGTTACATTCAGTGTTACAGGGTGTTGTACAGATACTGAAATGTCAAGCCTGTATCAGTAATAGACTGTGGCCGTCGCACCTGTCTGGATGTTCTACAAGAGGTCATCTGATTGCTATAAAGCCTTTATTTAAAATGACAGGCTTACAATTTCGCTTTCAAAATATATTAAGGTGTGACTTGCAGGAAATGAAACAGGCGGGTTTTAGTGATAGTCCCGAAAACGTGAGAACATGTCCGCTTTGTGATTTGTGAGAAACTGAGAATGAGAGGCGGGTTGTGCTCCATTGTTCGCCGTCTAATGATCTGAGTAACGCAGCAGCAGAGTGACTTCTGTTTCTATTCAGTTTCTTTTGGCTAGATGATTAAAATAAATTGTATCTATGTGTGCAGAGAGTGTGGTTAGGAAAAAGGCTCAGAGTTTGCTAAATCCTTTTTTTTATCACTTCTATGACACTGTACATCCATGTAACTTCTTAGAAGTGACATGAAAGCCCATTATGGCTGGGCAACTGTATGACACCTTCACAAATTAATTAGCCAATTAATGAGCCAGTGAGTTATTGGTCTGACGATGGCATTGAAAGCAACAGCAACGAGCGGTCAGAATTAACAAGCAAGAAAATAAAAAAATGAAAAAATCAGTGCATACCAGATGATCACCAGGGGATACAGGCACCAGATCGACGCTTTCTAGCTGAGCAGTGTGGGAAAGAATCGCTTCGGGGCTGCAGTTCAGGATTTCATCACACACCGCCACCACCTGACGGCACTGGAGGACGAAACACAACAGGATTTGTCGGGAGGAACAATCTATATGGATTACTTTCTATCTCTGACAAAACATTTGAATTTAATCATAGGACTAATCCATGTAGCCCCTGAATAGAAATAACATAGCAGATTATATTTCAGAATATATTCCGTCTATCATGATAATACAATTTTAATGTGCTATAGGGGCTGCATAAAAAGTAGATCTGCAGCATTAGATATTTCACATGGGAAGTGAAGGAGAAGATACAGCGTGAAACACTGACACACTTACTACAGAGATGATGTCCTTTTCCTTCTCGTAGACGGTGTTTTCCTGTTGGATGAGCAGAGCATGAGACGAGTGTCAGAGCGGAGAGACGAAACAACGCCACACCATTCATAATGCTATTACTGATTTGTGGATATGGGGCGTTCTGACAGATAATTCATGTCCCTCTTCCTCTTCAAAGCCGCGTTCAATCGAATCAGGAAGTGGCCGCGGAAAGGCCACGGGTTTCTAGAGGCTGCCGGGGTATTACTTGTATTACTTAAGGCCTCTGTTTACTTGCTTCTTTCATAACTGAGCTCTTAATAGGTAAAAAAAAACATAAATCAAATTCTAAAACTTTAGCAGGAGAGCTAGTGAACAATCCTATTTACAGTGTGTACAGCCACCTTAATCCAAGAATTCACACTAATCCCAAATCATACACATGCATACACACTTTATATATGCATGTGCACGCTTGTACACACACACACACACAGGCGGGTAAACAAACACAAGTAGGAGGAGAGTCAGCGGTCACAGTTACTTAACATGGCCAAAATAACACTGTAATTAAACTGATAAATCCCTTGTTTCTTGGAGGAAGGTGTTGATACGGGACACTTTATACGGAGCGGAGGGAGTTTGCTGAGCCACTGGGAGTCGGAGCGATCAGGGGGAGGTGGTGAATGAAGGAGACATGTGAGGGAGTAAATAAGAGAGGAGGAGGAAGGCGGAAGGAGGCGAGGTGAGATGGGTAACAGAAAGGAGGGAAGGAGAGATCGTAAGGGGAAACTAATCCCTGTGAAATCTAACAAGGGAGCCGCACTGAACACTGCTGGATTTCTGGGCTAATTAAAGGCTATGACACTAGGCAGCAGGGAAGGGAGAGAGGGGGAGGAGGAGGCCAGTTCAACTTGTCAGCAGGTGTACGTGCATGTGCATGTGCATGTGTGTGTGTTCTTGCTATCTTGTTTGTCCGTGTGTATGCACGAGAGACACAGCACCTGTAATGCCTTGATTTATACCAAAACACGCTGCAAAATGTTGTGTATAAACACCTACAGATACGCTGATCTCCCTGTTGATCTCTGCTCAATCTAAAGTAGACTTGGCATGGCTCACTGGCTGCATGCAGGAGCAATTAACCATTACACTGAAGCTGTAACCCTTCACACACTTGCCACTATGCAAACTTAATATTCCACAGACCAGCCCCGGGTAAAAGCGAAATTGTTTTACTGGTATGATGCAACTCCTCAAGGGCAGCAGCTTAGAGGAATTTGCCACACAGGATACCATGACGGCAAGAAACTAGACAATCGCAGAGAAGCTTTTAAAAATAGAGTACACTTTTTAGTGATTGACTCCTGTGGTTTTCAAAGTGGGGTCCTGGGACCCTCAGCGGTCACTGAGAGGCTACCAAGGGGTCCTCAGCAAAATGAGGAACAGTTTAATTTCACTACAATCTAATTCACTTGGAATTTTGTCACTGTTCAACTAGGACATCTAAACAACTTAATACTCAACACAAACCAAAATATCTTTTCATATCAGGATCCTGAGGGCAAATTCACTTCAAATGGGAGACTGCAGCTTCAGTCAGTTGAAAAAAAAAAATAGCGAGATATGAAAAAGTCTGAAAACCCCCGCCTTACATGGGATAATTAGTTGTCCTGATGTTATATTTATTTGTTACTTGGAAGCACAGCATCAACCACGTCTGGTACAGTTCAATATTACAAAGGAGAAATTCTCTTTCCACACGGCCCCTCTAGGCAGGTCAGACTGTTATATACTGCAACCATCGAGCTTGTAGAGACTGTTGGTGTTGAAGGACACCTCAGCAGGATGGATGATTACTGACACATGAGCATGGACCTTGGTCCTCTGGTTGAAGGACAGGCTCTCTGATGGGATTCAGCGTCTGTTCATGATCTGCTCTGCAAGTGCGAGCGAGTAGTGGCACCCCAGCCGAGGTTCAAATGTAGCTTACACCTGCTATTACACACCATCACTTCTGCCAACACGACTAGTAACACCTCTTTCTTTCCAGCATCTCTGTCTCACTTTGTAGGCAAAAGCAAAAAAAAAAAAAAAAATGCAGCGGATCCAAATCTGTTTTTCTGAATCTGTAAAAGGAGCAAAGAATTCTTCCTCACAACAGTGCGGCCTATTTCTGCCAGTCCCTTCAGCGCCCACACAACAGGAAATGACACATGACTGTGTGTCAGGTGGGCAGCAGGTACACTTCTGCCCTGAAACCACTGTCATCAGGAGGGCGTGGTGGGAAAACAAGAGAGCACAGTCCACAAACCCACCACTTCTCACTGCCGCTTCCTCAATGAGAATGACTTATACGCACAG
This sequence comes from Holocentrus rufus, assembly GCA_900302615.1. NCBI lineage: Eukaryota > Metazoa > Chordata > Actinopteri > Holocentriformes > Holocentridae > Holocentrus > Holocentrus rufus. The sequence continues at coordinate 3,932 of OMLF01049174.1, read as the reverse complement.
ACAGACAGGCCTGTTCACATGCAACCAGCACATGGGTTACAATGCACGCACCCATGCACAGATAATGCTTTCCTGCCTTTCTTCTTCTTCTTCATAATGGGCTGTTTTTTTTCCAACAGCATCAAAACACATCTAAATGTCTGAATCAGACGTACACGGCGTACAAATACACATCTGCACAATTGCTGCGACGCTTTTAACCCACATTAGGAGGCACACGTGCAAATACAAAGTGATATTCATACGCAAGCACAAACACACAGAGGCAGGCACACGCTAGAGCAGATGATGTCTTCACAGCAGTTAAAAGGTACTGCCATGTGACATGAGGACATGCACGAGGAAGTACGAGAGGAAAGGAAGGGAAAGGAAAGGAAAGGAAAGGAAAGGAAAGGAAAGGAAAGGAAAAGAAAGGAAAGGAAAAGTGCGAGGAGAGGAGGGGGAGAGAACCTGGCCAGGCTATGCCAGGAGGTGTGGGTCAGGCATACAGAGGCAGCTTCCAGCAAGTTCATGCTCCACTTCCATGTCTTTCTATTCATTCATATTCGCTTCAACTGAGGGAGGCAAGATCCCTCAGGTGGTGAAACACAAGACTCCCTAATTTACTAATCGACACAGAGCAGTTACTGTCGAGATGCGCCATTTTCAGTTCTCCATCAATTACAACAGAGTCTCATGCTGTTAAACAGAGAAGCATTTTTCATCACTGACCTTCTTTAGGCTATACAATGAACTAGCCACAGGTGTCAACAATCAATAGTACTCATGTGAGAACATTTTCAGATTTTTACCCTTACTTTGACATACTTTTATTGTGAGATGGGCTCGTACGATTTGGATTCATTACACACTCATGACACAAAACTATCATAAACGTCCCACGTAAACATGAATTCCTCCTGTTTGTAAGTGAGTGTTCATTCATGAGACTTGTGAATTATAGTAATATGGCTGAGACACCAAAAAAGCCATAAGAGGCAGCTGGAAGTTTCATTCATAAATATGACATCCAAGAGAAGCAAGTGAACTGAGCTGCGCATTTCACTCCTTATATAGACACAGTTTACTTTAATTAAGTGCACCATTCAAGTCCTTTATCAGTGTGGGGCATTGATATATTACATAGTTTCAGTAGCCAATTGAAATTAATTATTGTAGAATAGAGTGGGTTTATTTTATTGCCCACATAAGGAACTTTTCCTTTGACTCACTGCCTTAGAGCTAGTCAACACCCACATAAATGCCAACAAATAATGCAATCAACAAAACATCCTGTCCATACATACATACACATACCTCAACAGTGTGATCAATGAAAGCCTACGACGGCATAATACACAGTTTTATTCAAGCGTGTTTCTCCGCCCTTATCTCACCAGATTGCACAACCCAGCATCATAAAATTATTGCATCACAGAATCATTGCATGGTCGCTGTCTCCGCAGTGCTTGATTTAAAACTTTCCATTTGGCATTGTATTATAAGTAGGTACAAATGAGTTTTGAAAACCAGTAAGTTCACATGTGGGAACTCTGTATTATCTGCTGGCAGGAGAATGCTTGTACTCAGCGTGTAGGAGACGAGATGAGTCATCCAGCCTTATTTGATTAATTTAATTACTTGATTAAATATTTCTTTTCAGTTTTTATATTAATGAATTCTAAATGCCAACATTGTTGAAAAACGATTTTTTTTAGGTTTAAAGAACCAGACTTATTGTAGACATGATGACACGACAGATCTAGAGCAGTTGTTTATTTTGTTCGTACCTAAGAGGAAGTTCAGTGTACGAGAACATCGATGAATGCAGCAGCATCTCTTAAATCTCTCGAGCGATTTATGCCTGAATCTGTTTGTTCAAGTGGTTCTTGCATGAAGCCCGATAACTTGCAGATGATCACATGCAGTAAGATTAATGCTACAATACTGATTCACTTATACAAATTTAAAAGGGAAATCTGAGGACGGTCAGTGGGTCCATGATAATTGCTGTCAACAAACAAAGATATGCAGCATTGCCAGAGAGTGCAGATAATTCATTCCATTTCTGTCTTTATGACTTAGTTGCACATAAAAAATATTTATAGACCTGATCATGTGCTGTGCTGTGGCATGTCACATCGCATTGTATTGTATCCTGTCATTTCATATCGTGTTGTGTCATGTTGTGATGTGTATGCTGTGTGGCAGGATGAGTGGCACGGTCAGTTTGGTGAGCTAACTTTACAGCAGTGTTCTGTGCCTGAAAGCTGTTCTCTCTATAGTTGTCTAGGAAACAAAGGCAAGCTGTTGTGTGGGCGGAACATGCTGAATAAATAGCACACGTGTAGAGCAAACACAGTATGGACATAGACACACTAACACAAATGCACAGTCTATCCCATATAGATGTCATAACACACATTCACACACAGGCTGTTGACTATAGGCGCAACTGAAGGGATTTTAAGTGCTTTTCTTTCTGTGGTTCATATTAAATTTTTGTATTTCATAATTGAGTTGGTTTGTACATAGCTCAAAGACTGTGTGGCAGTATTATTACATCCATATAGCAATATCAAAAACAAACCCAAAGTCAAGCCTCCTCATGCTCTGTCCCCCATGTATGTTTACATACTTGGACTTGAATCAGCAGTAGATGTCTCCTATCAGCCAACAGGTCATGGGCTTGCTATAAAAAGCCTGGCAGACATACCTTTGTTAGCTCTTTTTACACCTGCTTCTCATCTTTCCAAATTTGTCTTCCCCTTGCCCTCCCCACCTCCTCTTCTTGACCTTTATCACTCTTCTTCCACTTTCTTCTCCTGTCCTCTTTGCTTCTTCTTGTGCTGACTGCTAGCTGATAGGAAATGCCTTTTGCTAATTTCTAGGTTTCCATTCTGAGTACATTTCCTGCACATTCACACACACATACACACATCTCCCCTGACTATATTCAAAAATATCATTCCCTCAGTCCTGCCCTTTGAAGAATTTATTCAATAACAGCTCTAAGTCAGAGCACAGGTTCATCTTTGCTCATTAAACAACAATCCAGATACAGATGTTTTGTCAAATTTCTATGTCCTCTCATCAGGTTGTGCGAATGTCTTTTGATCACCTAGGATACAAGCAAAGATCATTGCTTGTCATCCACAAAAACAACCACTTGCACACAAACACACACATACAACTCAAACGGCCAATGTCTCTTTTAAGATCTACGTGTCAAACGCACCAATCTATAGTTAGTTTCAGATAAAAAAAGCAAAACTTCCTTTTTCAGTTTTACTCACATACTTCAGTGGGTTATCTCCAAAGTTATCTTTGCTCTCATATCCAGTTTTCTCTCTGTCTCTCGCTCTCTTTCTTGCCCTGTGTGTCTCTCTGTGGACTTTGCTTGCTGTGACTGTGCCGGCTCCAAGCAGACTTTAAGCGACCGTGAAAGTCAGACTGACAACACCAGTGTGGGATCCCAACAACACCAGCTGACTACCGACCTCCACTGCCCTCAGGCTGCGGCAGAAAGCCACACATACACATACACGCACAGGCAAACAGGAAATAAGAGTCCTTTCTTCGGAGTCAGTAACCGCAGGAGATGTGGTCTAGGTACTGTGGAACCAGTTCTCCAGAAATAGACGTCATGATGAAGCCATAGCCCCTGACAGCATGACCAGATTGTTGAAAAAACCTCACAGGGGAAAAGAGAGCACTGTCAACTAGCCAGAAGCTAACTTGAGAGCACACACACATCTGTGTGTAGAGTGTCTGCATGTGTTGTCATATGTGTGTGTAAGGCTGGTGAATCAGGACAAAATTATATAAGTTATATGAAATTATGTTGATACGGATATAAAAGAAATAACATGAAAAATCACTTGATAAAAAAATCACATAGTAGTGCAAAAAAAACAAACAGGGGTGTGAATCTTTGGCTTAACGGAGATTAA
>OMLF01049171.1:0-21947 GCA_900302615.1 Holocentrus rufus | reverse complement strand
ATGTTAATGTTAATATATATATATATATATATATATATATATATATATATATATATATAAAAATGTAAAAATAAAAGCCACATTTTCTGGGAAAAAATAATTGCATCATCTTAAACGTAGCGATTTTTAAATTACCTGATATACAGTATAACAGCCTCCCTTTCGTGTGATGTTGCTTAATTAAACTGACTATTAAATTGTGAAATCCACCGCCCACTTTGGTCGGCGGCTGACTGACTGAGTTCTCTTACATGATGACTGATACCTGCATCACTCATAACAAATCCTGACACGCTCACCGTTGTTGAACGGAGACTGACAGTACAGACGGCTCGATGTCGACATCTCTCTGTGGACGTCACACTCCGCCCCGCAGACCAGCACGGTGGAGCGGAGGGCGTCGAACCCGGAGCCTTCGACAGCCAGCAGAGCGCTGCCACCAAAACCGCCTGCAACACAGACCGGAGACGCAGCACTTATTAAAAACTCTTTGAACATCATATGAAACTTTAAATTAATCTAAGTGGGAAAACGGGACATTATGGCAGCAAAGAATAGGATAAGAATAAAACAAACATTATTTAATGAATAACTAAAATGTGAGTTATGTAGGTGTTGCACACTATTTTTATGTTTTTATGGCAACATAAAGAGGCTGATATATTCATAATATTCCCATCATATCACATGCGTTTCCAACCACTTTATCTCTTTACCTTATACACAGCTTGTTGGCTCACCTTTGAGTAGAATTACTTATTGATTTACTATAATCACCTGTTATTTGTTATTTTCCTACTAAAATGGCCTTGTGGTGATAGAATAAAATACTATGAATTGGTGCAGAAAGCATTTTATTATTATTATTATTATTATTATTATTATTATTATTATCTTTTAGTATTGACTGTCTCCCTGCTTACCCTCATCAGGCTGGACCCTGGTGAGAACCAGCTCGTAGGTGAAAACAGCATCAGACCGGGCATGACCTTTGACCCCGTGGTGCAGAATGACCGGGTACGTCCCTCCCGGGTTTTCTCCCACCGTACACTGCACCTCTGTGTCGGTGACGGCGGACACGTTGCAGGGAACGTCGTTTACGCTCACGGAGATCAGCTGGGGGTCGCTGCCAAATCCTGATCCGGTCAGCGTGATCAGGGAGCCGCTGGGGCCTGTGGGGCAGAAACGGAGAGCCGGGAAAAAAAGAGTACATGTAATGAGAGAAAGGTTAGAGGGGACTGGATGAATGTAATATGAGTATAATACATTGAGCCCAAAGATAATATTTAGTTCTTCTTTTCACTCGGGGAAACAGATATGCTGAACGCTGCTGTCTGTCACTTCTGGGCGTCGTCAGGTGAAACTCCTGTGACTTTTGTGTTTTTACTGGAAATGAAGGATTTCATGATGCGTTGTCAGACAGGGTGACGTTCATGCCCTGATAACACGGACAGAGGCTTTTGGATCTTTAATCTTAATTTTAATGGGATTAAATTGAGAAATTCAGCTTGAAATAATTTAAGTCATATCTATGTCATTTTTGGCTTTTGCATTTTTATATAGCCTGCTTTTGGCTTCTATGAGAAGTTTTATGATCATTCGTTTTTATGTAATTGGAGTTTGTTTATATTTTACAGGCGCTCATCTTTGGCTGCCTAATTGAGTTGCTATATGTCACCTGTCTTGGTTAGGGGTGAAAGAAGTGACCTATTTTCTGATTGGTTGATTGCTAATAAGATTTAATTTTACCCTTTTGCAGGCATTTAAACTCCTGGGTTGTATTGTCTTGTAACCCTGAAAAAGGAAACTTGGCAAAACACAATGTTCATATTAAATAAAGGATTTCAGTATTGTCACTGATCCCTAAATGTAGCTGAACTTCTGACGCTTAAGTTTATGAAACCCTTTTAAACCTAGTTCTGTCATTTCAAAAACATACATCCTCAGTCTTCTTTTGAGGATATTTTTCTTTGATCTGTGACACGCTGACATCTTGACAGGGTGTGACTGTGGCTGTCAGATGTGTCAGACCCCTGCTTACCGGTGGCGGGGCTGATGGCGCTGACGTTCGGCGTGTGGGCCTCAGAGTAGGTGAAGTTGAGCGGGGAATACTCCACAGAGAAGACCCGGACGCTCACGGTCGCCCGCCCCTCGCTGTGCGGCGGGGTCAGGCAGCGCAGCATCCCCGGGGTGACCTCCTCAATCTTGCAGGGTGCGCCGCCCACCGTGACGCTGGTGTTCCCCGGGGCGAAGCCGTTTCCCGTGAGGACGAGCGGGGTTCCTCCTGCCACGCTGCCCGCCTCCGGGCTGAGGGCTGCGTGGGCCCGGCTGCTCAGGGTGGCGTCCCCGGAAGCCAAGCCTTTACTTCTCACAATCACTTGGACCGCGTGATCTCCGGCGGGCAGAGCGGCAACCCTCAGTGTGATGCTGCCATCTGTTACCGCGGCGACCTCCTGCTCCAGGTCGCCGGCAAAAACCGCCACATCATCCACGCTGCTGCCAAACCCTGCCCCGGTGACGGTGACCGTGTTGTCGCCTCCGCTGATGCTGTCGGGGGAGATGCCGGCGACTGTGGGGGTGACGGAGGAGGAGTAGAGGAAGGAGCAGTTTGAGTGGCAGGAGCTTCTGATCTGGCCTGTCTGGAAGACGACGTCGCCGGTGCGTGGCTGAGAGGGCGCGGTGTCGCAGACGATGAGGGTGTAATTGACTGACTGGACGGTGCAGGGCATGTTACCGACGGTGACCAGCCCCTCTGAGAAGCCAGAGCCGTGGATGTAGACCCTGGTGTGGCCGGTGGGGCTGCCGATGGGAGGCGTGACCGAGTCGATCACGGGCAGGACCACAAAGCGGCGGTCGAGCTCCTTCGGCACGGTGATGATTCCGTCGCCCAGCTGGTTGACTCGGAGCTCCAGCGGGAGGGGGACGCCGATGGGAGCTCCGCTGTCCGGACGGAGCCTGCAGGTGATCTCAGACTCAGAGCTGTTGGTCACGACGCAGGGCGAACCTCCCACTGTCACCTGTGTGAGGCAGGAAAGTGAGAATCACAAGGAGCAGTGACCAAGCGTTCACTTTATATCATCAACTTCTGAGTGAACACAGATCTGAGATGAAGGCAGTTTGAAACACGCCGAGCGGAAGCCTTAATTATCCTCTTAACAAGTCACAACTAGTTGAGCGATTGGTACAAACATGCAAGCTGAGCGTTGTTCCATGACACCTCTAATCATTTAGCAATGCTGCTTATTGTGACAACAAAGGGTGGAGAGCAGGAACATGTTGCAAGTTATTTGTTTACAGTCTGGAATAATGTGACTCTACTCTGTGGAATGGGTTTACTGGATTACTGGGTTTCATGGCAACAACAAAACACTAATAATCCCATTTATTAATTGGAATGTAAATAAATGTAATAAAATGTGTGTATATGTCTCATAATAAAGTCTGCTTGCATGAAATTATTTTAGTTATTGAATGTAGATTTTAGGTGAAAAGATTTGATGAGGCAACGAGTTTGTGATTGTTTTGAATAGCACAGTGTTACACAGAGTGGATACACAGAGTATATTCAGTACTTTTAACTTATATATTGGAAATGCAAAGAATTATTTTAATGCATTTTGGGGAGTTATTCACTGTATGCACTAATTATAATAATTGGCTGATTTGACTATGCTATGAAATTATTTAGTTTAATTGGACAGAAATTTGGTTCAATAAAGACAAATGTAATTGATTCAGGTCTCTGATATGGGCAGATTCCCTGATATTTTTAAAGCTGAATTATCAAGCCAGCTGATAATGCTTGTGATGATGAGCTGATGGGGACTATGGCACTATCACTATGGCAACGCCAGGCATGTTAAACTTGCTACATTTGTTACATTTACATTTTACATTGTTACAATTAAACAATTGAGTAGTTTTGTATCACTGAACACAGAACTCTCCAAAATTATACGTCAGAAAAGGGTTGGTGCAGTTGTTCTGACTGATATTTATTTAATATACTTAATACATACTTTTGGCACATGTAGATGACCACAATAAATGAACAAAATTAGGGAGTACAGGTTCGTCTTTGTATATGAACACAGTTTTATGGCTGAAATAGTATCTCTACCTTACGGAACACTTGAAATAATTCTTCTTTGAAATAAATTTTGAACACTGCAACTTAAATTAAATCTACGAGTATAATCCCTCTAACCTCATTGGCGCAGGCTGTGTCGCTGAAGCCCGTGCCCTGGATGCGGATGAGCTGGTGAGCTGAGCCCTGGCTGGGGGAGATGGAGTGGACCGTGGGGGTGGCACAGGCTGAGAAGCTGAAGGAGAGGCCGTCTGAAGTCTGGTTGGACTGCTGGCTGCACTGCAGGGAGGACACACACTCCGGGGCCGACCTGCTGAAGCGACGTGACCCTGCATGGGAATTACATCTGTGGTGAGTTACAGCTCAGCGAGTCTGAACATCCCTGGAACAACATCATTTTTCAAGATCGATCCGGCTGTGGCTCTTCAATCTGGTCTCGAGACAACTTTTCTGATGACTAGGGCTTCTCTCACTCTTGTGCCTAATTTGACTCTGACTTGTCTTGGTCTCTGCTGTGCAAGAACTGAATTTCAAAGATGCTGTGAATATTTTCTCCACCTGCTCCTTTTTTGTTTATTTTCTAACCCTAACCCTCTTATACATTAGTCAGTTGGATATTGAAGGTTTTAATACAGAGCTCCTGCAGACAGATCGACCTCTTTGTTGATCCTTAAGAGACTCCCTTTGCATTATTCTTACCTTTGTAAACACGTGCATTATTGCTTTGTAAAGACAAATACATTATTACTTCGGTCTTGATCTCTAATGACTTGATCTTGGCCCCATGTGGACCTCATCTTGACTTGATCTCAACTGGATTGTGGAATTGACTTGGACTTTACTGAGACGGTGTTGACTACAAAGCTGCATATTGGGATCAATCTTGCACTGCCCTTCTTACACAGAAGGTGAGGTATCATATGCTTCAGTATGGTGAAACTGTCTTACCATATTAATAATCTAATAAAAGAAAAATTCCTGCATGTTTACTGTATGTAGCAACCAAAACGCTCCTGAATCTGAGGCTCAAAGATCCACTGATGATTTCGCACCAAACTGACACAAGCTTTCATTCATTCTCATTTGGCAATGAAACCTCGACCTCCCCCTCCAGCTGACTGATAGCAGGTTATCTGTATGTACAGTAGATATTTACCGCCTGCCGTGTGCTTGGCCTCAATGCCTCTCACGCTGACAGAGACTCTGCTGCTCCTCTCCTCCAGAGGCGTGACCCTCACCACCCCCTGCATCAGCCTGTTGTCGTCTATGTAGCCGCTGCTGTAGTAATACACACCGGGTCTGGTGAAACGGTAGCCGAACAAGCCTGAGGGGAAAGAGAGGGAGTAAGACAAGTGATTTCAAATCATAGGAAACACGTTTGGACATGATGTGCTCTTGTGTTTGGGATAACAAGCTACATTAATGTTTATATTTTTACTTATCTGAGTAATGCAGTAGTGTTTATTATGTCCATATTAGTGAGTCAACATCACATTCATCCAGGTGTGAAAAGACAAATTATAAGGTAAGGTGTTTTGTTTTTCAGCAGCAGTGTCAGTACTGCACCTTTTGGGGTCCTGTTTTCTCCGCTGGTGAAGGGTCCCCCTTCGTAGGCGGTGCCACTTGGGCTGGAAACACTGAAGACTCGGTAGCCCACTTTCTGGAAGGCCGGTGCCTCCCAACGCCAAACTACTGTGTCTCCAACAGACACTGTGAGCGAGGCCGGCTCCCATGCATATCCCTGTCCAAAACCTGCACAACACAGACTCAGAATAAGACGTTTATACAGTGCACACACACACACATACACACACACACACACACACACACACACACAGAGCATGACACACACAGACAATAGGTCATTGTCTGTGTGTATGCAACATGTAACTCAAATGCCTACAATGCCTAGTCTACATATTTCATAGTTATGGAAACACTTTAATAATGGGGCAGACAAACTAGTTTCTGAAACACTTGAAATGTTTTTATGAAACACTAATCGTCCCCCCGTTTGTCTCACCGCAGCCATTGTGCGCACAGCGGGAGGTGACAGCTCCCCCGCTCGCAGCCATTCTCCGTAAATGAATCTGGTCTCTGTTGTTCTAGGCTTGAGCCCTGCTGAGATTCGGTTTTGACAAGTGCACAAAGAGCCGAGACGTGAACCTACCGCGGAGGGAGCCCAGGTTGGTGACGGTGTGAGTCTGCTCCTCCGACTGCATGGTGCATTCCAGTTCATCCTCCGAGGCGGCCGTCACCTCGCACTCAGCACCTCCTGTCATGCCCCAAATTCCCCCAAATAGACACTGCATGTGAGATCATATACAAAACCTCCAGAACTTTGTGACACAGTTTTCATTTCCATATCTGGGCGTGCTGCATCACTGCAGACTCATGCTGGGAAATGACCAGCAGCCAACATGTAAATTTTGATCATGTCTCATATTCTTATCTACTGTGTCATCTGCCCGTAATCCTTCTGATATCTGATTCCATTCACAAATCTAGTTGGCTGGTAGGTAGACTATGTTAAACTCCCTGAACCCATGATGCTCACCAAACGAAATCTTATTGTCAGAGCTGTTGCTGCTGAAGCCGGAGCCGGTGACAGTCAGTCTGGTTCCTCCCAGCAGGGAGCCAACCTCTGGGGAGATGCTGTGGACTTCCAGGATGTATTCAATTGTGGTATTAACGTCACTGCTATGAAACAGAAAGCAGAAAACAATCCGATAAATTACCAAATGAAGGAGCAGTTGCTTTGTCTGCTTGTCCTCCAGTATGTTTTCTTTGTTATTTATATTGCATATCTTGCGTATTGCAATTCTTGTTCTGATCTTATGTAATTAGCTAATTTATTTTATTTGTTATTTGACTCTACATTTTGTAACTTCTGCAATTAGAGCTTTGAAAAATTTATTTATTTATTTATTTTGCCTAATTGGCTTAATTAATCTGATAATTTGCCCTCTTGGTCGGCACCTGCAGGGGCGACCTCACATTTCCAAATGAAGAAATGTTTTGTTTTAGTGTTTTAATTTTTGGTGTTATGGGTGGAAAATGTGGTTAAGAGTGTCAGTACCTTGTTGTGGGGTAGCCATTATTTCCAACCTGCACGTACACCTGATGCAGACCAGGTGGGAGCTCAGGCAGAAGACAGGTGATGTTAGCTGCTGTCCACTGCACAGTGCGACACTCCTCCTGCCCGACGTACACGATGCTGTCATTGTCTTGGCCTCCCAGGTTTGAACCCAGGACGGTGAGAACTTCATGTCCTGCACAACAGAAGAAGAGTGATGCAACATTAGCAGCAAAACCCTCTGAGGTGCCAAGATAATTGCCACTTTTCAACTGGTTTGACAATGAGTTTAGGTAATCTGAGAGCTAAATCTCAAGACAGTAGGGGACACTGATTGTCTTCTGGTTCGTTTTGTGGACATTTCTCTTTTGGAAACTATAATTAGCTTGCAGGACATCCATCCATTATCTAACAGTTTTGAATCTTCAGCTCTGGCTTTAGAAAAAAGTAAAGGGCAAAAACAGAGAAAACCTGCAAATCCACATTACACCACACCGGAACAAAGCGATCAGGTGACAGAGGGAACAAAAGGTTTCCATGCAGATGACAAAAATAGCCTGACGCCTGCCAACAGATTACATGCAATTCTTCTTATCTCCTGACAAACTATGACTGATATGTTCTTTGTTGTTTCAGATGGGACACAAACAGAACGATAATTTCGGTGTCAAATGCAAAGTATTTAAGATGATGTGTGATTATCATTACCAATAGACAAACCATTCATTGTGTTTGGAAAGAAGACGTATGGCACTCATAAAAAGAACCCTTGTGGCGTTATTAGACCTCTGTATTTGGTTTTGCGACTAATGTTTTTTTTCTGGCAGAGAGGTTTCAGCAAAAATTATTCATTAATGACAGTTAATGCCTGTGAGTCATTTAGCAGTTTGTTTTGTGAGTGAAAAATAGGTTGAGAGACATCATGGGGCCTGGGTTTTAACGCAAATGAGCAAACACTGAATCCCATTATTTTCCTAAACAAAGGAGTTATAGGCCAAGCAGACAATGGGTTTTGTGCAGCGCGCTCATTAAACATATAAGATTTCTGCTGACCTTTGGAGACAATGTGCAGCTTGATTCTTTATTTATCCACATCAAAGAACGTAATCCAAGGACGATGCTTGGTTTTTACCATCTTAGAAACCCATTACTATGATACTATCTACTTGTAATGGTTATTAATTGAATAAAAGCGTATTACAAAAGCTCCATTTAGAATGACATTTGAAAAATTGCCTCTCAGCTCACCGATCACAGTGGTTGTCTGTGGACTCAGGCTCGTTATCAGGGGTGTAAGGTTGTTATCGTAGGTGAAGGTGCTGCTTGCTGTCTCAGTCATGTCTCCCTCCCACACTGTGACGGCCTGTGATCCTGCAGCTCCCTGAAATAAGTAATGAAAGCATGTATATAAAAAAATGTCCAGAGTTGAGTGTATTTCCCTAAGTGCACATCTGCTGGAAGATGAAGGAAAACTGGTTTCCCATGCATCTAATAATTTTGTCAGAAGTCTGATGGAAAATAAATCTTTAATTCTAATGTTTTAATTGGCTTATGAAAAATGAGTAATGAAATAAAAACAACTAATCAGGTTAATCCATAATTAAAATAAATATTTGTACAATGCTATTATTTATGTGATTATGTGATAGCATTCTGCACTGCCTATTTGGAAATGCAAGGATTTCCATATATGGCATAAATGTCCATTTTAAATACATAGAACATATTTGAATTTGGCACATTTTCATATATGGACATAATGTACATATCTAACATATATGACAAATAGATGCATCCTCTCCAGTTTCTGAGCCACCAGCTGCTACTGTCATTTATGTACACTGAGCAGGTGCACACATTGTTTTAATATATGCACATATGTCAACACATATAGACAACACATATATCACCATATCCAGAGATGGGCCTGTATATGTTGATAAATGACTATATATGTAACAAACATGACAACAATTCCCTAGTAAAGGGGCATATATGTTAATATATTTGATTTCAGTATGGGTGCAGTTTTTTAAGGTGCTAGAAATGCAGAAAAGCAGTGGTTTGCAGTCTGTACACTTACTGCTGGAGTTCTGCATTTCAGCTCGCTGTCACTTGCATAAACAACTTTGCACTCGTCACTGCCAACCATAACTGTGGTGTTCTGGCTGAAGCCGGAGCCCGTCACTGTCAGCAGTGTGCCGCCTGTGAGAAGAGGACATTGAGTAATTGTTAAAACATATAAAACATGATTGCACATGCACTGTACAGTATGGGTGGTCTTGTTGGCCTGACATGATTTATGTGAAGATCTCAACATGTCTGCAACGATCCCACCAAGACAAAGTCCTGTACATTATAGTGTGTGTTGTTTGTTACCGTGATTCAGAAATATAATCAGGATTTTGGTGTTTAGTTTATCAGTTTGTGTGTCTTTTTTAAAAATTGTGCATAAAAACACACTGTACCTGCCAGGCTTCCAGAGAGCGGGGAGACATCGGACACAATGAGCTGGTAGGTGAAGTTGAGGATGCTGCCTTCTGGGTAACGGGAGTGACCCAGAGAGGGGAAGGTGACTGACACTGGGTAGGTGCCAGCGCTGGCTCCGCCCAGTCTGCACATCTGGGTGGTAGCTGAAATATAATTCACAAACTCCAGTTGAACTCCTTCCAACCAAAACACAAGAAATACAGTAAAGCCTATTTCTTTTTGGTGAACTTTGGATTAATTGAAAGATTCTTCTTTTGCCTCATTGATATCCTCTAATCCTCAACATGAGTGAAAAACAACTGACTCATAGCAGGCTAATTCCCTTTCCCAGCACATTTCACTTACCGGTGACCTGTTCAACTTGGCACCTGGCAGGTCCAACCATGATGGAGGCATTTTCACTGCTGAATCCAGTCCCAGTGATGGTCAGAAGGGTTTCCAGGCTGGGGGATCCTGAAAAGGACAGCAATTTTTCCTTCATAAATGCAACTCTTCAGTGCTTGATACTGCATGTATAGTTTTACTAAACTTTACTGCAGGTTGTTGTTCTGCAAAAGTACATTTTCAATCAAATTTATCAGTATTTTTTCAGTCCTGCGGTATTAAAAATAGCATCATTTTAGAGCTAGTATTGATTTTTTTTTTACATTTTGGAACCAGTTTTGGTATCAAATTTTTTTATTCTAACCCCTACAGCAGTGTCATTAAATGTGTTGTTTAATGTTTATTTACTCTAAACCTTTTCAGTGCTTCTGCATCAACTAATCAGTTTTCTTTAATTAGAAAAAAGGAAAACCAGCTACTATACAGCACCTCAAAAAAATTAATTTATAAAAAGTAACTCCTCATTGCTGAGTGGACCAAGACTCTGTTAAAGATGCACCTTGGGATGGGCTGATTCCTGTCACCACCGGGGTGTTTTCCTCAGACCACTCAAAGCCACAGTCACCAGAACACTTAGAGGGAATACCATTAATGAAAACCTCCACCTGTGAACAACATCACAACACTCCCAGTCAGAAATGAAGAATACAAGAAAAGGTTATGCAAATCAGTCATGGCATATTGGTATGAAATAACCACTTGGATGTGAGATTTCTGCCACTAAAGTCACAGCATTACAGTAAAACAGTGGGTGGGTGACTGTGGGTGTAGTGACACAAAGCAGCTGTTTTGTAAAATGCAAACCTTAAACAAATACCGTAAAGTTATGCAACGCACAGACATGAAAGGAGACTTGCTGGTTACATGGTTTATAGTCAGCAAACAAATGAGAAATCAACAATGGCCACAGCGGGCGGCAGACAGACAGACAGACTGATAATGCTGCAGTCAAATGTGCCCGAGGCTTTCTGCATCACAGTCGTACCTGAGGCTCGACTTCCCACGTGCGCAGGAAATCTCCTGTCAGGCTTCGCATGTTCAGTCCTCCCTTTGTCTTCTCACGTGCTTCAACCACTGGGTTGTTGCCAACAACAGAGGAGCCATTGACCTGTGATGAGAGTGACTCAGAGTCAGAAGCAGCTTCCTCTTCTCTATTTGCATGGAGGCAGTTTTATGACTGGACAATGAACGGGAATTCAATATGAACAAATACTGCTTCTACTATTACTATAGCACTTTTATTATTACTTTTACTACTACAATTCTACAACTACTGCTACTATTATTCTATTGCTGCTATTAATATTACTAACTGCTACTATAATTAACTATTCTTTCTACTAAAAATACTATTACTACCATCATGATTACTATATACTATTACTACCATACCACCATGATTAATACTTAACAATAATAAAGCAATATTAACCCTTTGAACCCTTCAAATTTTCCCGAAATGGCTTTTAAGTAAAAAACAATTTTTCCATATTGCATAACAATGGCACATATATTCTGTATATGTTGGCTGCAGCTTTGTTGAAGCTACATCACACTTATATTGAGTGAAAAATGAAAACCCAAGTTGTTATTGTTTTATGGCTGCAGCATTACATCAAATAGAAGACATCTACATGTCTTGTGCATCATTTTATACACATTTCCCTGGAATTCAGCAGGTCAGATTTGGTATCTTTAGGGGGGATCTCCACTGGAATTTAAAATCAAGTTCTGTGGGTTTGAACAAAGTTCAGCCATGCAGCATGGGTTTGTTATGAACAAATCATCGATGGGACTGGCAGGACTCCTGCTGTGGTCTGACCTGCATCAGAGGCTGGTCTCCAGGCCTAGTGAGCCACTTGACCCTCCACTTGGGGCGTCTGCAGCCTCCAGCCCGTGTGACCTGGACCTGTCCCATCCCCGGGATTCCCTCCAGGGCGTATCTCAGGTCTTCTTCACTGATGTCCACTGACAGACCTGAGAAGAAGCACCGGTCATGCACGATGTTTCCCCGTGCAGCTTCAACCTCACTGTACGCTGCACTGACTGATCGTACATATCTGTATCATGCTGAATGCACATAAATCCATTTTAGAGAAAAGATAATAAAGATAAGGATAAAATTTGGCTTTGGCTACTTTGGTTTTGGCTTTTGGAAACGACTACAACCTGCTTTATTTTTGTGCGATGAATCATTCTGTATGTTAAATGTCATTTTTTGTGAAATGTTTATATCCTGTCCTTGGTGCTGTTGATAGATTGTAGAGAGTAAATATACTGAAGCTTCAACATTGACCTTTCTATAAAAAGGCCAATGCTGGCAGAATGCAAGCTGTTTTTCAACAGGTGATCGTATCTGTGGAACAGCTTGTGTGCAGCCGGGAAAGCTTCAGCTGTCGGAATGCAAATCGCCAAACGTCACACGCTGTCCTGCTGATCTACCTTCAACACGGGTCCCATAAATCTCCAAATCAAAGGTGCCATTCAGAGGAGGGGTGGCCCTGGACAGGCGGGTGACGGTGACGGCCACGGCTCCTTCCGTGAACTCGTCCATGTCCTCGGTGCTGTTGGACTTCTTTAAAGACACAGTGCAGAGGCAGGAAGTTAGAATCAGAGGGCACACTATTTTTTTTTTTACATGCAGCCATTCTCAGAGCTTTATTTTAATACATCTGTGTGTCTCGTTTGGGACATCTTGAAATTTGAAGTTGCAGTCGGGTAAAAAACTCCACGAAACGTCCACTTCTCAGGCTTGTTTCTAGATTGAACACCATGCATTTTTATACAATGAGTTTGAAAGGGATTGTAGACTTTTCTCAAAGTGCAGATGATTTTTCAACCAAAGTTAAAATGCGAAAATCATGAAAATTGTTATGAACACGAGGTTGTAACAAACTACCGTAGCTGAAAGTGACATTACTTTCAAGAAAATGATCTTTTCAACCAGTTGCAGATGCTGAGCTGCTAAGAGTGACTGACTTTCAATAATAATCATCTCAGATAAAGAGCATGACAGGTGGTACATGATTATACACGACTCTCTGCCCTGCAGTCACATTTTTCCATGCCAGTGGTTTCTGTCTGCCACTGCTGCCGCTTTAATCTGTTAGGCAAATGTCTGATCTCTGTTCACGCACGCAGGGACGCAGGTCAGATTGGCGCCTCTCTGTACATTAAGTTATCACACGGATTAGTGAGCTTCAACTAATTTTGACCCAGAACAGGAAGAAGCAGATAAAGAAAATGAATGAATCCAAGTCCATCTTCCTTAATGTGAAACAAGTGAATTAAGTCAGTTGTTACCTGCAGGAATCCAACTTCAAACAGGGGAAATCCATGGGCACAGTCTAAAGGCGTGGCTGTGATCTCGTAGCTGATTTGTGAAGCATTTGTCCCAAGGACTTTGTGCACATCGATCGACTCGAAGAAACCGTTGGAGCTCACAAAGGGCGGAGGCCTCCTCCTTTGGATGACGGCTGTGAGAGACAAGATGAGATTAGGTCATCAAGAGCTCTTCACAAGCTTCAAATTGCTGGATTCTTACAAAGATACGTATTTATCTGCTACTTTGCTGCATTATTATTGAGAAAATCAACATAAATGGTCTGTTTTTAGTCTGTAATATGTTTTAAAGTACTCCATCACTTCTATAATGGAACAATTGGCTTTGTTATTAAAGTAAGGCAAACCAAAACTAGTATAGAACCGAGTACCATTTTCATCCCTTGGGGTGGAACTCTTTCCGAGGGAAATGGCGTCCACATAGAAATCTTCAGAGTCGTCTTTGTACAGATAGAGATGCTGCAGCTCATATGTGTTTCCAAAGAAATCTGACTGCAGGGCGTTCAGCAGGTTGACGCATTTGTAACTCCAACTGTGAAGAAATGAAGACATTTATATACTCTACTTTTGCTGAAGTATAATCAGCATTTGGCAGAACAGAATCACATCATGGTTGTTACTCACTTGTGTCCCTTATTGAACTGAGCGGTGATCCTGGCCGTCTCTGTCTCGGTTTCGCCTTGGCTGTTGCGGTAAGTGAACATGATTCCGATTTCATCCCTCAACATGCCCTTGTATGCAAAGCAAAGCTGGGACAAAAGCAGAAGAAAGGGTTTTACTGCGTTTTATAAGAAAAAAGTAAAGCGGTCAGACTGCAGTATTTTGGAAAGAAAGTAGGATTACATCATGGATCCAAACCACTGCATCATCTCAAAGCCTGTTCTCCTACATTTAACAGTTTCCTTGCTGATCCTATCCATCCATTCATGCATTTACACTGTAAATCCTGTGCACATACATAAAAATCTAACCAGTTGTACAAAATGAACAAGGATTAATAAAGGAAGTATGTATTTTACCATTGAATACTGTTGCAAAGGAATTTTTCCATAGACGCCGCCGGATGCTTTGGGGTAACTGTCCATGAAAATAACTTCAGGATTCTTCAGCGACCAAAGGCCGCAGAAAGCGGAGTTCTTCACAGGAGTCCCTCGCTCATCATTATTGTACTAGCCAGAAGAAGACAAGCAGAGAAACTGTGAGAAACCAAAGTCAAGCCATGCTCAAAACATTTATTATCTATGAGCAAATCTGTTGGAATAACCATGTTTAAAATAAGGCCGTGTTTAAGTAAAGAAAATCGATGATGACTCATTACGTTTTTGAAAAGCAAGGACAAAGGCAACACTTCTAAAAAGTGAAACATTTAGTGGCTAGTTCAAGGTTTGACCGAGGCACATACATTTTTCAAGTTTGCTGTATTCATTTTTTTATTACTTGGCATACAAATAGCTCTGTTTTTGAAAAGGAAAGACCAAGGCAATTCAGCATTCAGCAGCTGGTTCAAGGTATGAAGTCCTATAGACACACATCTTCCAAACAAGTTTACAGCATTCAGGTTTTTTGAAAATAATTCAAAAATGCTTCAGACTCACTTGTATAGTCAATTTTCAGCATGTTTTTAGCCCTGAAGTTTTTTTTTTCTTGTCTCCACTGACCTGCGAGTGGTTATTTTCAAAATCTCTGAAGTATGTCACGTCTGCGTTTTCTTCGGTCACGATCTCACTGGGACACTCAGCGCTCAGCAGGCCCTCCAAGGCTGCCTTCACCTGCTCACCATCACATGAGTCAGCACAGTATTTAATGCTTTTCTACAATCCATACAGTCAAAATGCAAGATGCCAAATCAAAAACCAAGCAGCCAACCGCCATTACTTATTATTATTAAATTAAAATGCACACTGAACTTTTATTGAATGGGTATTTCTGGGTATTTCTGTTTATAAAAAGATAGTTTTTGAGGGTGATTTGGACACATTTTCTAGGGTTCTGAATTTTTCTAAAAGGTTTTCTGTCTTTGAATTAAACTCAATAAGTTTAAAGCGACATGACCAGTGGACAATCATCGAGTGCAAAAAGAGGCAGCTGCAGCACTAATCGTTTTGACAGAACAGACCTCAGACTCAGTTGCATTGAAGGCGATGGGCTCTGTAGGAATCCCCCCCCACAGCAGAGTAAACGTCTCCATGCTGCCTCTTCCTGCGGTGAGCTCGGTCACAGTCACGTTGGTGTCGAAGCCGTAAACCTCAGCGTGGAGGGCCTCAAAGTCACCTGCAGGCGGCAAACACAGCTCTTGTCTCTCAGGACGTCATCAGCAGAAGTTATAGATTAATTTATTGCACATAGGCCAATTTTAGACCAAGCTGTAAATACATTATTCCGTATTTAAACTATGCATTCACAACTTTAAATATAAAAAATGTGCACTATGCTTTATTTTCGTCATACAGATGCCATGCTGATACTGATCAGATCTGTGCATTTAGATTCCTCATGTACAATGCAAAACATGCAAAACACTTTATACATTGCATGCAATTCTTTAAAGACTTTCATTGTTCATGAGTTACTAATCTAAAGCCCAAGTTGAGCGTAAAGTAATCTGAGGACATGTCAGTGTCGAGTCTAAATCCAATTTGTATGCAGCTGAAGTTGCGACTTCAGTGTGAAGCTGCAAACTCTGATTCTGGTCAGGACTCCCCGGCTCCTCCCCGGTGGTTTTCACCTCACCTCTGTCAGAATTGAATGTGACGGTGTAGTGAGCTCCTTCGCTGTGGTCCTGTTTGGTGACCTGGACTGTGTCGGGCTTAATGGACCAAAGGCTGTTCAAAGCTGCTTCCACCGCATCTGCTGAGGCGCTGACAGGGATCCGTCCTAAATGAGACAAACAAAATGCTTTTGTCTCTTTCAGGAAACTCTTAAGACTATGCAAATGAAGGATGAAGACTGAAAACCTTTGGGAAATTCACTTAGTGTGTCCCTACCTGTAGGTCAGTGTTAGCTTTAGGGGTCTGAACTTTGCTGGGACTCTAAGCTAAAAATCTTTAGCTTAGAGAAATTGCATTGGCTTCACGCAATGCAATTTCCATGCGATTAGTTGCAGGTTGCAAATGAAACTTTTACTGTTGCCATGTCAACACACCCATTTGGAAAATTCCAAATGATGATGCAAGACGAATTAATAATTTTCATCGGATGGTTCGTCTGGACCTCCAAGTTGCATGGAACTGAAGTTGCATTTCAGTTGCATCATGTAAAGCCAGCTTGAGGTACTTTGGAAAATAAGTAATTAACTACAGAATAACTGTAATACAAGTAAAACCTTCCCTTAAACTAGTGCACGACAATTTGGGACGGTACTATCAGCATTACCGGTCTTTGCTGGTCCGTAGCCCAGGCTGAAGAAGGTGCTCGCACAGAGATGGCTGGCACAGCTGCTGCTGACGCTCACCCTCTGCACCTCTTTGACAGGGGTGGCACTGCTGGGCCAGGACTCAAATGTGACCACCTGGACAACAGTGAAGGTGCAAAGAGGTGAAAAAGCAGTGCCAATAAAGATGAAATAAATTGTGTTCGCTGGCAGAGAAGAGATTTTTTTTTAAAAGGAAGAATCCACCCTGTAATGTTTGATTCATTCCATGTTCTACTGTCTCAATGTGACACCAAGCAACACAATGGGCCCGGAAAAGATATATAGTTTTAACAGTTTTAGAGTGAATTTTTCCTTTAATATAATTTGCAAACATGCATTTCTTTTGTCAGGTCTTTATGAACTGAAGTAACTGAAAAGACCATAAAACATTCATTTCAAAATAAAAGTTTATTTATGAACAGTAACAAAGCAGGTTTAAAATTCAGTTGGTGTGTTTTTGGAATAAATAATGTGGAAACATACAAGACAGAACGGCATTTTAGCCCTACAGACTCTTATTCTTCATTGCTCTTGGGGCGTGCGGTGAGGCTCTGGCACAGGAAATTGTGAATTCTGTATTTATCATCAGTTCATCAGGTTTGTTATTGAGCGCATCGGTAACAGGTCAGCCCACACACATACCTGTTTCTCATCAAAGACGTCATACTCTGCCACAATAGCCTGGATCTCGTTGACGGCATCGTCAGTCTGGTCCTCGGTGAAATCGCTTTCCTCTCTGAAGAGGCCGATGTTGAAATAAGCTAGGCCTCCATATTCTTGGTGCAGGATTTCCATGTAGTAGCTAGAGAAAAACAAGGTCAGTGATACCTTAAAAGCCATGGTTTATTATGAAATAATGGCTTACACTTCGGAAGAGCTTAATGGAAAAACAGTCATCTACTTACGCTTTTCCTTTCTCTAGAGCCATTACTTCAGATATCCGTGATGACAGTGAATAGGAGCTGGACACATAATAACTCTGATAGGCAATTTTTTCCTGAAATAGATGTTATGACATAATGTGATATCAGAAGAGTTCTGAAAAAATAGGAAGTGTGCAGCATCATTTTCAAAGTAATAAAGATATGAAAAGTTTGACTGAAAAAAAATCGCATTATGTTACCTCTACATAAATAAAAAAAAAACAACAACAAAAAAAACAGAACATCCGATCTGTGTTTTTTCATTTTGTTGATGCTTAAGTTGAAGTCTCCTGCTATTGCTTAAAAGGCAGCAAGATTTCTCTTAATTTTGTGCTTTTCATTTTTCACATGGTTGATATATCATTTGGATTAAACCGTTCACTACTTTACACCAGCATTACTTTACAAGCAAAAGTAGTGATGATAATACCTTGTCTTCTGGGCGGCTGGAGTTGCTGAAGTGGAGCTCGCATCGGTCATCGCAGTTGAGGGACAGTCTGTAATTGGCAGTTTCCAGTGGGACAAAGAAGCCTCTGGCTCGAGAGGCAAACCAGTCCAATTCTCGTGCCACAATATACGGCAGAGAGTCATACCACTCTGACCAGTACCCCGGGTTGCTCTTGTTGTAGCTCATTATTTCATCCAGTGGGTTCGGCCTGGTGTTGTTCCAGAACTCCACCTTCAGGCCTCTGCTGCCTGCATGCAGGAGCAGATACAGATGTGACACATGGCAGTGACAGATGTGTTAAATAAAAGATTTTTTCATTTGAATTTTAAGGAAATTGTTTAGGAATTTATGCATATGGAGAGTAGATCAATAACACTTGTGGACAAACAAACAAGAAAAGTTATTGATAAGCTAATTTTTTTTTACATGATAATTAAATAAATGGTGCATGAGGATCTATTGATCAAAATACCAATGGCCAACCGCACTGTTACCCACAATTCTCTGTGAAATAATCTTAACCAAAATTATGCATAAATGAGTACATGACAATTATGATATCCTAAATCATAAGAGCATTTAAAATCCATTAGGTTGATCAAAACCGTCACAGTTTTTCCATTTAAAAACACAACAAATACACAAAAATTAGAATTTGACTGAAGTTGTTTGCCGATACCAAAAACCCTGA
Source organism: Holocentrus rufus (assembly GCA_900302615.1). Classification (NCBI taxonomy): domain Eukaryota; kingdom Metazoa; phylum Chordata; class Actinopteri; order Holocentriformes; family Holocentridae; genus Holocentrus; species Holocentrus rufus. Next base: position 3,094 of record OMLF01049171.1, on the reverse strand, counting down.
TGCAAGAAGTTATAATTTAAACACTGATCACAGAGTCTGCTGTTGATGTTAGTTCTGTTTTGCATTTTTGTGCATGATGGATACTTCAAAACAGGGACTCTTGATGCAAAGTACTGACATTAATATCTAATCTTGGGCTGATTGCTTTATTCTGAGCATCCAAGAAAGCAGTGTGAGCGTAGAGTTGAGCATTCTCCACCCTCCACTTGTTGATCCAATAAAACCCGATGCACATGCTGCTGTGAATTAAAAATGGATTGCACAAATATGCTGTTGACCTCAGATCAGTGGAGCTCTCTTTTGTACGACGCATGCTTCAACATAAGGGCCCTTGTCACAATAACGCAGAGGATCATCTTGTCCTGCTAAACAGCACATCAAAGCCTCGTGACTGTTGATCGAGTTTGATAACAAGCGATGGGACAAGTGGGCCGTGACAGTGCGCTCAGAAACACTTGGTTGACGGGTGGAAAGGACAGATGCTTGAAATTCCTCCGCCCATCAGCATCTCGGTCGATGCCGATGCGCGCTGCCGCTCTTCAGATAACAAGACAGCACCAAAAAGGCAATGAGACAGATCAAGACAAGTGTTGGTTGCATCACTTCAAAGAGAGAGGCAGAGAGGGCGTGTTCTTACCCGGGTAGCCTGTCATGTTTCTCGCCGGCTGCGCTGCTGTCTTGCATATAATGCTGTCATCAGACACACTCTGGATTTCACAACGCCTGCCTGAAGAAAATCAGAGACTGTAAGCATTTATGGGCTCATGGCATTAATAAAAAGCACACAAACTTAACTGGAAAGAATATTTATTCCAAAATTAAATTCAGACACTATCTCCTCATCTCCATCTCAGCTGACACTCCATGTGTGTGTGTGTTTGGTAGAGTTTCCACTGACATGAGACTGTGAACTGTTGTCTTAAATTTACTTGAAAGTGTTTTTTTAAATATGTGGGATAAAAAGACATGAAACTATCTGATGATTCGTGTAACTACCTTGCAAAACTATCTTACAAAACTTGAATCTTACAATCTGTGAATCTTTGAATCAACGGAGCGTTACAAGACCCATGAAAGCCTGTGAAAGTCTATTGTTTAACACAATGTGCCGGATGGTTTGTCACAGTCTGTTGTGTTTCTATGCTTTTCGAAGATTCATTCTTCTCTGTAATGCCGGGCTGTCATTGTCGCAAGTTTCTAAGTACAGTACAAGCACATTTTGTTTTGTTCAAAAGGATTATCACCGCCGCCTGGTTTGAAATGACACACTCTGTGATGTTCTGCTAGCTGAGACACGCAACGGCCGTCTATTAACAGTGAACACTATGTACCATCTGATAGTGTCAACAAAAACCGACACGGTACAGGAAGAGACAATCGATGTTAAAGTATCGGTGAAAGGTGCTGGTGGTCACATTTTCCATTTCAAAATTCAAAACTTTCCAGACCTACATTTCCAGACTGGATTTTTCAGGCTATATCAGACTGCCGATAACTAAATGTGAATAATTTAGGTCTAAAACTTCATCTGTCGTCTGAAGCCTCAAAAAAGGTGAAAGGTGGCGTTTTCTTCGGCTCTCAATGGGAAACAGGGCTTCTTCAAAATGAAAAAAAACACATTATGATTCATTTATTGCAATATGCAACACATTTGCAACAGTTAGATTGAGCCGAGCGATTTGATTGGTCAAGAGGCATTCCATGGGTCATTAAGTAACAATACAACTTATGAATACACTGAAACACTGTTTTTCCAAACATTTCCAGACCTGGAAATGATCAAAATCATATTCCATACTTTTCCAGACTGCGTAGGAACCAGGCTTCTTGTCTTATGAAATAGTAAAATATGACCAGTCATTCCTTCTTTATTCCCAGCGGCTTTTGAATCACCACTTTAACTGGCTGCATTCATTATTTCACCAGCCAAAAAGGTTTTAAAAATAGAAAATAAGCTGCAAATCATCAGTCAAAGTGGCTGGCAGAGTAAACTAACATGCCAGCCGCAGTTAGACTTCACTTGCTGCTGTCTGGTGGCTTGTGTTTTATTTCCACCCTGAGATTGATGATTACCTCCCACAAGCACAACTGCAGCAGCGTCTGTTTGATCGAAGAAGCGGCCCTGGATGGTCAAGAGCGTCCCACCAAGTACGCTTCCCTTTGATGGAGAAAGTCCTGTCACCTCTGAACAAAAAGGCAAAACATTCACTGTAATAATAAGTATTATTGCTGCAAAACTACTGTATATGAACACTAATCCAGTTTCTTGCAATTACAAACAAGTATGAATATTGTATATGTTTCTTTTGCTGTCTACTGTACCTGCATAGGATTGAAACATGGAGAGCTTGTTGGCAGCTGAAACCCTGTACAGTTTTTTCTCTGGTAAACTCCTGAAACATCAAAGCAAAGAATGAACAGGTTGACAATACCTCTTATAATCCTGATATTGTTGGGTAAAAATCTTAAAATCTCCAAAACTCGAATAAAGAGAGCTTTGTTTGTGTATTTTAACTGGTTTTGAAATGGTTTTGCAAACCTAAGGGTTGTAGAATTTTGTCAGATTGTATCAGAGCATCTAAAACTAATAATACGTGAAAAATTGGAGTTGTGACGATTTCACGTGACGACGACGATGAGAATCTAGTGCCTTGATTGCCTTTACCTTCCATATGAAGCATCCAGAATGTAACTCAAGTTGTGATGCCCTGTTGTGAACAAAAACGTTGCATTTGAAAAAGGCTGTTTAAAAAAAAATCATTATCTTTAATTGTTAACTTTACAGTTGAACCAAACTGGCTTACCGACGTAGGTTCCTGTCATTTTGCAGCTCATGTGACCCCAGTGAGAACTTTCTGAGTCCAGTGTCAGGCCATAGCTTGGGAAACATCAGAAAGATTTAAAATGCTGTGCACAATACCAATAAAGCCTTCAGTGGGTGTGATTTTTTAAATTATTTATTGCATAAAATGTATTTCTTGCATAGTCAAGTTGGTTCAGTGCACGTGTCTGCATCAATGTCACCAAGATAAACTGCCATGCATTGACTTTTCATTAAGTGGATTGAATTCTGATCACAATCCACCCACAGATG
>OMLF01049169.1:0-13394 GCA_900302615.1 Holocentrus rufus | reverse complement strand
AATCAGAAATCCAAAACAATGTGGAGGCACATCACGAAAAAAAAAATTTTAAAAACAGGAAGACAAATATTACAAATATACTGTAATTTTGGTAACTGACTGATAACTGACTAACTTCGGCAGCTCTGCCTCCATTTAAGAAAAAATAAATTAATTGCCATTATTTGTTCATTTAATTGCATTGTGCAACATATTTTGTTTTAAAATTTACAAAGCATGCTTATGTGGTTCTGAGATTTTCTTTCACATTTTGTGTGAAAAAAACAGTATGAAATGACAATGTGAAGATCTGCTGTAGCACTGGTCAGCATGTCCTGAGCACCATGAAGTAGACAGACACACACACACACACACACACACACACATTAGACCTCAAAGCCTTGCTTGTGTGGAGCTTCCTCAGCACTCTCTTCACCTGGTTGGCAGTGACAGACCTGCTAGTGAATCAAACAGTAGTGAAAAGCCTCGTTCTGCCATTACAGGAGTTTAGGATGGCACCGAGCAGGCGAGCAGGAACTGGGCAGCAATTGAACCTAAAGATGCACTTAATCTGGGAGAGAGCTATGCAGAAATACCGACACTGAATCATTTTAAAAGCTCCAGCTCCACTCCGGGACAAGACCACTGGGCAGTTTATAGCCCAAAATTATTTATCATTCTGCTCCAAACATCCTTTGGGTTATTTAGCTAAAAGTTAAGAGGGAAGGATTATTTATACATTTCCTTAGCAACTTATTCTCTTCTTGGCACATTTCTGGAGACCGGGGTAAGACAGGATTTTTAAGGAACCATTACTTGCCTTTTGCAGCTACTAGGAGGAAACATTGATGAAAACCAGAGTTAAGTGAAGCCAGGAATAATACATTCTACTTCTGCATCACCAAATTAACATTTCTTATGTCTGACACACAACAGCATATTCACTGAAATCGGAGATGTTTTTCTTTAGCTGTTCTTGCCGTTCCATTATTTCTTCTTCAGCACATTCTGCACATCTGAAGTTCCTCCTTATTTCCTGCCCCGAAAGCCCTTTAGCTCTTTTTCGCTAAGCCTTTTCAGTCTGCGGTTATTTATGGCCCATTGTTTGGGAAGCAGCTGTAGAGCTCAACTTCACACTGCGCACCACGGTGTCGCCTAAAACTAATAGTTGAGTCAGCAGGACAGAAGCTGCAATATATAGTAACATCGAGAGTGCCAGGCAGTATCTCAAATCTATTTTTAGTTGTAATCTCCAACAACATAGCCCCCAGTGAATGCCACATCACACTGCCCCCATTCCTGCCCAAGGATGCCAGCATTGGTCTTTGCCTCCAAGGTCAGAATGTGGCAGGGGCCCCAACCCTCTGTGAGGCTGTCAAACAGACGCACACTGCATCACGCTCAGCCAGCAGCCCTCCTCTATCCTTGGAGCGGGCTGCAGGAGTGTAAATCAGGTGAGGAGAAGTCAGATGAGTCTCTCTGCAAGTGGAGTGCAGGCGGAAGAGGGGAGGCCATTATCAGCCTGACATTATTGATGCAGGGCCAAACAATTATTTCTGTTTTTTCTGCCTCAGAACAGCAGGAGGATTTAAATTTATATTCCATTCTGCCGGTGACTCACTCCAGTCCACATTATCACATGTGAAGTGGTGCTGCTTGCACAGAAAATGTTATTAGTGTACAGTATATTTCACAAAGTCGGTGTAAAGGGGAGTAGAGTTCATTTGTAAAACGATTTGTTGAATCACTTGACTGCATTTTTATTAATCACCTCAAAACTGACACTTTGAGAATAACATAAAGTGGTACAAAATAATGAAGAAAAGAGCAGAAGCCACTCTGACTGCTCGACGCCACGACGCTGTATTTCAGCTGCGTCTGCATCTTACCCATCGATGATGTAGCCACTTGAACTGTCCACAACTTCAATGTCCTTGTCTCCGAGGCACCAGTTGAGACTGAGGTCATCGTGCAGGGGGGAGGTCACCGGGTCCGTCTGGTCACCACAGAGGAAGAAGATGTTCTGTTTCCTGTAGGGTGGGGCCAGCTGTTCCTCCCATCCATCGCCAAGTCTCTTGTTGGTGATGTCAGACAGGTCGTCAGCAGAAAGGCTCCGGATCCCTGTATGGATCGTAGCATCTAAGTATTTTCTCCAAAGCTTTCATGAATTTATGAACCTCACATAAAATTATCCAAATCCAACACTACAAATTACAAAACTCTTCTCATTGGCAATTTCTATTAACAGCGTTAAAGTAATTATTGATTGCTTCAGTTATTAAAGTCACAATGAATTCATAGTTAGAGAACTTCTTGCTGCTGTAATTTCACAAAACAAGATGCTGAGGAGGAAAACATAGGGGAAGATTATTTAGAAGTGGCTGATGGGCTAAACTGATGGGATAGCAGTAGTTATGTAAAAGTAGTTTTACATATTGGGAAGAGCAAAAAGGGTTGTTAAAAATTTTTTCACTGGTTGAAATTTTTATTTGGGCTTACACAAATAAAAATTAAATAAAAATAGGTAATCATTTACGATTCTTCAAGTTTTCTGGGAAGGAAAAATATTTGAAGTTGATATGAAAATAGAAGAAAAAAATACATTTTTAATAAAATTATTATTATGAAATGAAAGTAGGTTATTTTTCATTTCCTTGTGATTTTAAAAGCAGCATGCAGTGGGACTGCAGTTCTTTACCTGTCACCATGCTGGTGATGTAGAGCGGCTGGATGAAGTGGCTCAGCAGTGCACCCTGGACGCCGGTGGCAGTCCAGCGACACAATTTGTCACTACCAGACATGCAACAGACCTTGGTGGCCCAGACACCCGGGTCAAGGTAGGCCACAGGAACCAAGAGGCCCTTGGCATGGTACTGAAGCTTCAGAGACGTACAGATGTTGTTCACAGTGCCCCTGAACAGGACATTGTAATTTGGTAAATTAGCTACTACTCTAGCAAAGAAATAATCCAAAAATATTCAAGTACAAGAAGTACAAGAAACACAATAACATAAACTAGAACATTTCCGGAGAAAATCTGAATGTTCCTGCTGCTTAATATAGTGTTCTAGGTGGTTGCTATGGTGTTGTGGATGGTTGCTGGGCTGTTAGTATGGTGTTCTTGATGGTTGCTAGGTGGTTGCTAAGGTGTTGTGGATGGTTGCTTGGGTGTCACAGCCAGTTGCAATGGTGTTGCTGATCTCGCCTCTCATCCTTTTAAGCAAATATTTTGCAATGCAAGAAAATCTTTTGAGACAGTAAATAACGCATAATGGTATATAAACTATTAAGCATTTCAAATATATTGCAAAAGATGGCTTAAAACAATGGACACATGACAGATGAATATCTAAATAATCAAAAGTAAGAGAAAAATAGGAAAACTGTACTTGAAGTAGAAGTTCTTAGCGGCTCCTTCTGGGGACTGATTGACGTACAGATGCAGGATGATGTTGGGTCTGAGCTGAAGCTGTGGGCATTCTGTACTACTCTCATAGATGCAGTGCTCCCTGGCCTTTGGATCAGGATCAAAGAACAGCAGAAGCTGCTTGTACAAGAACCTGAACACAAGTCAGAAATATATTCACTATATCACTATATCAGCAACACCGGCGTTTTCTGTACATCAATAGAGCTATTAATAGAAAATGACCAGTGCGTTCAGATACCCTGCAGCATGTTTAATGTGAAACGAGGGCTCAAACTCTGACATGAATATCAACAGGGCAAAAGGATTATTCAAACATTTTAATAATTATTACAAATGCAAAAAATCCTGATTTCCCTGACAAAAATGTTTAGTTTTCCTGACCTATTCCATGACTTTTTAATGACATATATAAATGTCAGATTCAGATTCAGAGATCTTATTAAAGTTTATTACTCCGTTTTATTCTGTAGGGGAAGTGAACATGACAGAAAATAACTAGTTATACATTTTTTAATTGAAGCTGACAAAATTCAGTGATATTCTATGACTTGTCCTAAAAATTTATTAAATTCTGATTTCCGCTGTTGAGAACAGAAACTCCCCAACTTTCCAGAATTTTTCATCACCCGAGGGAACTGGACTTTCCCATCTCCAAATCAAAAGCAAAACTCCAAGCGCTCATTCACCCTCTTTGTGAATGAAATGACCAGTTTGTACCTCTGAAGAGCCCGTTTTGCAATGACGATGGCGTGGCAGTCATGGACCATGGTCCCGTTGTAACAAAGCCACTTGGTGCAGCTTGAACGGCCCGCTGCCACTGCCACCACCTGGTAATACTCACATGGCTGACCGTCTGTGTCCAACACTTCTGTGGAGGAAATGAAACATGTTGGGGTTTTTTTCCCCCAGTAGTTATTAGTAACTGATAGAGAGAGAAAAAGGAAAGATGGGATTGGAACTACGAACAATGAGCAGAAAAACAATGCAATGTGAGCCTATATCATGACTTCTGAGGAGGCTATGGCTATATTTTAAAAAGGAGGATAGAATATAAAGCCTCTTCTCACTACAAAGGCGAAATGCCATTTGGCTGTAATCCACATGCCATCCTCATATGCCTCCTTTCAAACCTGAAAGGATTCTTGGGGCATGATGAATCACAGAAAAGAAATCAGAAAAGAGCTGAACTAACCCTTTACCGACTCTCGAGCATCACCATGTCATAAAATTATGGAGTGAACTCTGAGGTGTGGTTGTTAAAATCGTTATTTTCAGCGTGCAGAAGTACAGGGATATGGACCAAAAGTATCATCAATTATCATTTGAAATATTTTAATCATCTGAGGTCCTTGAGTTAATTTTCAAGACACAGAATCAGCCTCATAAACAGATTCATCGGAAGCAAAAAAATAAATAAATAACATACTGATCCAGTGTTTATTCTCTAATGGAAACTGATCATCAAAATGCATTTCAGTACTTTTCTTTTTTTTTTTACGACTTATTGTCACAGTTTAACAGTTCTTTCTGGCAATGGACAGACACAGTAATTACATATATAAAATTTAATTGGAAAAACAATTACTATATACTGTATATACAGAAAAAAACAAACCATAATCTAGACTTTCAGCAGATATAAATCATTTTGCTGACATTGCTCAAGGTATTAAGGGGTCTCACCTCTCTGCAGGATAAATGCCGCCATGTGGCTCTTACAGCCTTGGAAATTGGGATACATCTTCAACAGGTGGTCAAACTTCTCATTGCTTACTGCTGCCATGTGATTCTTGTGCCAGTCGGTTTGCCAAACTGAAGAACAGAAAGAAAAAAAAAAACATGACATCAAAAGACAGCTATATAACCAGGGATGGAATATATTTGGGATACCAGCCTGTCAGCGCTGCTTTATGAGCCATCACTGTTAACAGCCCACTCAAATACAGGAGATAACAACTTCCACTTGCCTGAACCGAAATATATGAAGCCGGTATTGCTCTTAATGTGCTGAATGCATTACACCGCAACAGAGGTTCATACAGTTCAAATGAGAGAATCCATTTCCACTGTATCCTTCTGCAGGGCTCTGAAGTGTGACCGCAACCAAATTGAAGTTGTGCAACCTGAAAATTAAATTTGGGCACACCAGTTTGCCCACCAGTAAGTGTCTTGGTGGGACTTTTTATGAGTAACTTCTGCAGAGTGAACCAGACAGCTCTCTTTCTTTCATCCTGTTAAAACCAGTCAAACAGCAGCTGGACTGTGTTTACCTATGAGCAGGTTATCTTTAGGCCTCGTCCCAATACTCGCACTTACACCTTTTCGCCCCTAATGTGCACAAGACTGCAAAGTATCCCATTTCTGTAATGTCATGAGCACCCCTTTGCACCCCCGTATGCGCCCCTCCTGCAAGTTCACATGAGAATTCACTTTGCTGAAGGCTATTACCCATAAATCCACTGTTACCGTGACGTTTGATGTGATTCTCCACGGTGGAGCTATCCAAGTAGGAGTGACGTAAGAAGAAGCGCTGCGAGTTGCGGGAGTGACATATGGAAGTCTGTCTCAATTCTGCTCTGAAAATTGTGATTCAACCCTGTAGACGACTTTAGGTCTGCATTTCTTGTGCGTCACAAAAGTGAGCACTTTGATGAGGACCGCAGGGCTTAGGTTGGGTATTGGGACAAGGCATTCGTTTCCTTCAACTATAGTGGAATGCCGCCTTCAAGTGCTGTCAGAAATACCTCAATTTTGAAATGAATGATGAAAATTAATGAATATGAGTACATGCAACTAGGAGGAAAAAATTTCTATTTTATTGGAGATGCTGAGATGTGACCTTCAGAAGACGGAGGGCATGAAAATTGTATTGTTTGGCATTATATGTAAATTAATGTAAATAATTAACTGAATTATGCTTTGCCTTTCCATAATGAATGGTTGCAATACTACAGCATCAGTTTTCATCTCAATATGCTTGGGTCACAGGATCTTTGTGTAAAACTCTGCAGCAACATAAGCACATTCCAGATAAAGTGTGATCTCAGCGTGAACCTGCTAAATTTCTGTGCCTGCAAAAAACTCAGCAATTAATCTTCAGCCAAAGAAACCTGTTGCACCTTTCAAGCCTTTACAATTTTAATTTTTAAAATGAATAGACTGAAAAATATGTGAACAAATGTGTTCGGTTTTGATGTAGCTGCTGTTTATTAATACCGCTTTTTTCATATTATTATAGGTGAGGGGATTCAACAGCTGAAACACACTGTGCAGGTCTGTAAACCTTGAATGGAGTGTATGGAGACACAGTGCTGATTCAGATTATCATGACTGACAGTGTCGTGCCCTATGTCCTTTTTTTTAGCATTTTTCCCATCCTAAGTGCTTTTTAACTACAGGATGTTTTGAAAAATGCTACACAAAGACAACGATCATGTTTATTTTTACTGAGACTGTTTTATACTGTATTTTATGCATAAGGTGGCTATTTACACATCTCTTTAGTGGGATTACTAAAGTTTCTTACCATACTGGGTAGATTTTAATTTCCTTATGTATGCCTTGTTTCCAATAGCACATCTGACCCCCTCAATATGGCTAATTCCAAGTAAGCCGTCACTGTACCTTCAGTTTTCAGGCTCTGTATGTCCTCATCCAGGTCCAGAAGGTCCTCTTCATCCAAGGGGCTGATGTCACCTGGCGAGGCGTCAGGTGAAGAGAGGACCGCATCATCTGAGCCTACATCCTTGGAACACAAATATCATTTTAGAAAAAAAAAGTTGGTCCCATGATTTAAAGTTCCTGTGACCAACATTTTACCTGCTGCTCTATTGTGTACACAAAATTGAATTCCATGACTTTTCCATAACATTCTATGATTTTACTTAATTTCATGACTTTTTCAGGCCTGGAGAACGAGATTTTAACATTGCATGACTTTTCCAGGTTTTCCATGACTGTGGGAACCCTGCATCAACACTGCAGGTTTTACTGTGTGAAATGAACGTTGGGAATTTATTCTTATTGTTAATAACTTTTGTAATAAGGTGGCTACAGATGTTTGTAAGAACCATTGGCAAAATGCGCTTCACATCAGTCAACTAATTGGCTGTTAATCATCACGGGTGTTGCACTTTCAATTCGATGTCAGACTTAGAAATAAGGCTTAATAACTCCTACTAACTCCCACGGCAGTTCCAGCTCTTGGATATATTCATGATTCCTACAACAACAGAAGAACCACTGACATTACCTCGTTCCATTTAATTACCTCTCCGTCTTCAACAAAGACGTCCCAAGATGTGGGGGAGGGAGGAAACTCTGCATTGGGTGTGCTGTCGTCTGAAAGCAGGGCTTCTTTTATTTCGTCATGGTTTCTGGAAATAAGGACATTTTTCCACAGATGTTAGCATGGTTAGCGAAAACAAACAGGGAATGTTCTTTCTGTATATTATTGTGTCTCTAGCGTGAAAAAAGAGGGTTGGATGATGCAGGCATCAAAACTGTGAATCCTCACTTCAAGCCCACTCTGTAGAACCACCTTGTGACCTTGCCACCGACTTAATTACCTAAATCCAGTGGCACCATCATAATCTGCAGCATCATCTCCTGTCAAGCGCCCAGGGACCCAAGAACTGTTGGAGTGCACGCTGAGGCTTGGGTCGCGCTCCAGCAGAGACTGAAAACACATAGCACCCCTTCTAGGATGATACTTGAGCGCCTCTTTGTCCACCATGCTTCTCAAGGACCAACTGCCTCCTTGAGCCTGCAGGAAAAAAAGTTAATGTCAAATTGTAGGCAAAACGATGTCAATGTCATCAACATGTCTACCCTCACAGCAGTCCCAAGCTTTTGTTGTGATATTTAATTTTGTCCACATTGCCCAGCCCTACTATTACAATGGCAGAGCTCACTCTGAAGAATATTTTCAACTTGCCGGGACAGGCCAATAGGCTAGAGCTCTTCAATTATTACATGTTCTTCACCGCCCAGCAGGAAAAAAATATAAATAGGTTTTTAGCACATTAACCGAGTAGCATAAAGGGCTGATATATTTAGCTAATTAGCTGATTATAAATAAATTTGAAAATGATTATTTTTGATAACCAAAATTTAAAGTGGGCCCATAAATGGACCTTGTTGGACTTACTGTATGTAGATGAGCCCTCATAACTTTTCTGTAAAATTAACATACAAAAAAACAAAACAAAAATCAGAGCACAAATTACTGTGGCAGGCAAGCCTTTGCACGCATCGGTCTTGATACATAATAGGGAGCTGATGAACTTGCAGCTTTGCCAAAATACAGGGTACGTTCTCTCAGCTGCTGGCATGACAGTGAGTGAGTGTGTTTGCAATACACGTCAGTGCCTTGATCCACATAACTCAGAAACTGACAAATAGTACAGGACTGATTGGTAACTTTCAACTCAAAGAAACTCTCTAAAAGCCCTCACCAAAAGAGACAGCCTTTTAATTTAAACTTAAAAATTTATTTGCACTTTTGGAACCAATGCAATAGTTTGGCAGCAAAACACGTGAATTATACAATTTGATGGAGTTCAACGTAAAGTTAATTTGAACAGTTCCAGGAAGGGCACAGAAGCTTCAAGCTTCAAGAACAGACATGAATGAATGTACCAGTGATATCCACATGGACTTCAAACAACAAAAATGAGAAATGAATGACTGATAGTAAATGATCATTACTTTTATGGACTACACCAATATCTCTGACCAGTTTGTCCTCAAACAAGTAATGCATTACATCTTTTCAAAACAACATGACTATGCCCAGCAGTACCACGGGCACTCATACTTTTTCATTACAACTCAAAAACGGGCGGTTGTGTAACGTAACTTACTCTCATCAAAAATGAGGATAATTCTGTTACTTGTCATGTGCAAAATAAGTCCGGCAGAAGGACTAAAGAACACAAATGTAGAGACAGAGGGAATCAGTTTTAGGATAAGTCAACTCCAGTCTCCTCTTATATATTCATGTGTTCCCTTTTACAACGTTGTCGGAAAAGCTAACGTTTTCAACAAATCCTGCACATTAAAAGAAAAAAAACTGCACAAACGTTTCAAATGGTTGGAAGTTTAAATGGACCTGGATTACAATAGTGCACAAATGACTGCAGGTCACGTTACACGGGGAGCTAATGGCCTAAATATTCCCGTTAACAAAGCTAACATTACCATGAAAAAACAGCAAGCAAGTCAAGAAACGCGGTTAGCTCATCACAGAGCGGGCTAACATTAGCTAGGTGTAACGTTAGCTAGGTGTTGAGACAAACCGCTGCCTTTGCCTCAATGTTTGACAAACCTCTGAAAACATTAATTTTGTCTCCGCTTTCAACGCTTAAAAAGGTTTAAGGTGACAAGCTAAATAGCCAAATTACCTTAGTTTAGTTAGTGATTTTTTTTTTTTACTTGAAATATGGGTGAAACTCCTCCTGAGTGACGACAAGCGAAGACTTCAATTTGCACAATCAGTGTTGCCAGTTTGGTCTGAAGGTTGCCAGCCCGATAATTGTCAAAAACAGTATATACCATAAAGCAGAGAAGCTCATTCGTAAATATTCATAATCACGAGCTGAGTACTACAACATGGCATAATAACACTACAACAGCCCTAGTGCCCCTACAATGGGTTAAGAAGGCAATTAAAACGTTACCTGGCAACCTAATGGCGTCCACTCTCTATCTCTTCTCCTATAAAAAAATTCTCAAAAGCTCATTAACATTGCCAGAAATTAATCAATGAAAATCCGTGAGAGAAAACTAAAGTCCACAATAAATTCCAGTGCAGTCGAACCATGCCACCTTGAGGAGGCAGCAGATGCTCAAAATGAATATAAGTTTGCTTTTATATGAAATTGACAGTCACCATCACCATCAGGTTCCTCAGGCCTGTTTGTATTTATTGTCATTGCTTGCAGAGATGTCAGGCTTTCCCTCACAGAGCTTTGAGAATAACAACCATGGGACAAAGTGATGACTGGGGAAAAATAATTCTCCAGTGTGAAGTTCATGGGAAAATATATTGCAAAGTATACTGGACGATATATTATAGGTGTTGCTATTCCATATAAGTCTTTATTTATTGACAGTAAGTGGGTTGTCAGTGGATGGATGGATTGATGGAAAAATAGTGTATGCATGAAATGAAAATATACACTTTGAGGAATGATGAAGGGACGGTGTCATATCATTGTCTCTCATACACATCATAAGCAAAAATCTTTCTGTCAATCCTCTTTCATTCCTCGATCTTTTGTAAAAGCACTTCAAAAAGAGCGGCCGGCGATGATTTTCTCAGAATATAGATTGAACATATGAAATAGGGAAATTGAAAAGGAGTCTGTCATGTTTTATGTATAGAGGCCGTAAATAAGCAAATGGGTACAGAATGGTTTGATGGTTTCCATGAATTTTAAATCTGTAGCATTATGCACACACACACACACACATACGCACACATGCACGCATTAACACATTCACACCACATGCAAAACCCCACCAAATGCTAACATACCAAAAACACAGACTGTTAACTCCCATGATGGAATCAGTAACCATTGTTCAGATCAGTCCCATCACACACACACACACACACACACACACACACACACACACACACGGTTCTCTCCAGAATGTGTGTCATTATTTGCTATGGAGAAATGCTCCCCTGATCATTGTGAAATTCTAGATTGAACTCTATTTCCCTTCATGTTGATTCATTCACACCTCCAGAGAAAGCGTTGGCATCTGTCTTTCCTGAGCCACGTGAGACCTTCATATGACTCTGTGTGTCTGTGTGTGTCTGTGTGTGTGTGTCTGCATATATCACTGTGTGTCTGTGTTTCACATGAGACTCTCAAGACAGGCTGCTGAGGAGCAATGGAAAATATCCCCCGCCTGCCATCTTTATTTAAAACGCTGCCTATTCCCACCCTGACTCCCTCTCTCTGTCTCTCTCTCTCTCTCTCTCACACACACACACAAATGTATTCACTCACAGGCAGATTTCCCTGTTTATTTTTTAATGGAAAAATGGAAATTGGAAAAATTGGAAAAATTTCATGTCCAGGGACACTGTTTCCCAGATACACTGTCACAGCTTTTTACGTTGGAATATGAACAAGCAAAACTGTGAAATACTGAGCCTGATGAGATTTTCCTGAACATATGTGACTGTGCATGTGAGTGTGATTGTGTCAGTGTGCTAGTGTGTGTGTGTGTGTGTTCATGGAAAAAACACCATGCACTGCTGTTGAATGTTGCTGTTCCACTGTTGTTGCTGCTTGGCTGGCGAAGATAACACAGTGTGATAACACTATTAGTATGTACGTATTATTTTATGCTAATCAACACAGGGAATGAAAACCTCATTTTCAACCAACCAGATTGTGTGTGTGTGTGTGTGTGTGTGGTCAGTGTGATGTGATGCTGCTTTCCATGCAGTGTTGGTGGTCAAAGTCTACTGTGCAACTTAGATAGCCACAAAATTATCTTTGTCCAGTATAAAAAATCCTGCTGTTGCCCTCCAATCTCCATCTCAACAAATCATTCAGTTTCATATTAAGTATTAAAATATTGTTTTTCTTAAAACAAGGGGAAACGAATCTACCAGTGGGATGAAATCGTTTGCAGTGCTGTTTCACTTGTGTTGGGACTTTTTCTGGGAACAAGAATAAATATGTTGAAATGAGGCAGAATAAGGCAGTTCAGCCCAATAGCATCAAGAAAAACACTGGAAATTTGGAAACACATGGATTCATCTCATCCCACTGGAAGATTTGTTTCACTTGTTTTAAGAAAAACTAAATTTTAATGCTAAAGATGAGACTGAATGACTTGTTAAGGTAGAGCTTTTTCCAGTGTAATATGTCAGCAAAGTAAGATATCTGCAGCTTTACATTTCAAATGTATATACTCATTTGGCATAAAAGTGTTAAGATCATCAGACTGATTATATTATTATTATTATTATGAGTAGTAGTAGTAGTAGTAGCTGTATTAGTTTTCCAGTAAAGAAAACTTCGTCATACATTTTCAGACGTGCCCACATTTCAGTAAATAAGCTGAAATAATTGAAACAGAAAGTTGAAAGTGATTTTCAAATGTTTCACTGTCTCCATGCACAAGTGGTCAGGGACAAATGGACTTTTGTGCCGTTTTTCTAAATGAACTTGACAGGAGTTTCCCCAGGCTCACCACTAGAGGGTTAAGAGTTCCTGCTCAGTCGCTCTCTCAGTTCATTTGCGATGCTCACACATGACCTACAAATCAGCAGCATCTGAGACAGAGGAGAGGAAACAGACAAGAGAGAGACGAGGGCTTTAAAGGATCCAGGGCTGCTTTCCATAAATGTTCAGAGCCAGAGAACGTCATTGTTCCTTTATACACAATCTCCAGGGCAACCATTTGTCGTCTTCTTCTTCTTCTTCTTTTTCTTCTTCTTCTTCTTTGTAGTAGTAATACTACTACTAGTAGTAGTAGTAATAGTAGTAATGGTAGTAGTCATTGTAATTAGTTGTTATAGTAGTAGTAGTAATTCTAGTAGTAGAATTAACAGTAAAAATAATAGTAGTAGTAGTAGTAGTGCAGTAACTGCAGTTACTGAAGTAGTGGCAATAGTAATAGAAGTAATACATGCAGTAGTAGTATAGTATAGTATTAGTGGTAGTAGCAGTAATTGCAATAATAATATAGCAGTAGTCGTAGTAATTGTAGTAATTGCGGTAGTAGCAGTAATTGCAATAGAACCATAGTAGTAGTAATTGTAGTAAATGTACCATAGGGGTAATAGTAGTAACAGTAGAACTAATAGTAGTTGTAGTCGTAGTAGTAGAATACAACAGTAGTAGTGGTAATTACTACAGTTGTAGTAGTTGTAGAAGTATTAGTAATATTAGTAGCAGCAGTTGAACTAATCGTAGTAATAGTTGTAGTAGTTTTGGTAGAAGTAATAGCAGTA
>OMLF01049162.1:0-11517 GCA_900302615.1 Holocentrus rufus | reverse complement strand
TATATTTCGGTCTAGACCCGTAGGTTATAAAAACATCTGTGGTTTTCATATGATTCAAATGGTACTCATACAGCTGACATACACATTTCATTAGGTTTGAATTATTTTGATTTTTGACACACACACACACACCCACACACACACACACACATGTACTCATACACAGACCATTTACAAGCAAGCCAGATACCATTGTCTTGTTATTGTGGAATTTTCAAATCATCCACACATGCAAATTTATAATGGCTGCTGAATTGCATTGTGCATTTGCATGAGATGAGAAATGAGACAAAACCTTATTTTTCATATTTCTATGTAAACATCTTTGCATTGCAAGCATGACATTGTTGTGAAAGCCACTGCGAGGCTGGGATACAGATGGTGTGACAGACGAAGTCATGTTTAAAACATTGATGTGCCTCTTTAACGATATCCAGCTCATAAAGCGCCCAGACAATAACGTAAATAAAATTATGGAAACCACTCGGAAATCAAATTAAACAAATGACAAATTACAGGGTACTATTTGGAACCATGTGGAACTGGCTATTGTGTGCAAAGATAAAAACATGTTAGATTTTATTACCTGGACATTGAGGAATGATTCCCTTTGGGATGTCTTCAAAACAAAGATGGCATTCTTCTCTAAATTATGTTATGAACTCTGTGCCACATATCGTGCAATTATCTTTTGCAGTCCATACAAAGAGAAGAAGAGGACACGGAATACATATAGGGTCAAATATGGGTAAAACCTAGTTATATGTGCGCTTTCGTGGCATGCATTTATTAATATTGACACAAAATAAAGTGCGATGTTATAAAATCAGACAGATCTGCTCTGGAATGTGTTGAACTGGTCAGCCCTGTTTTGTCTGAGGCCTAAATGATCTTGATTGGAATGTGTCATTCATTAAGAAAACTGGGAAAAAAAAGAAGTCATTGGCAACAAAAAACATGGAGGGACTCCATGCAAAGCAAAAAAAACAACACCATGCCAGAGATTTTTTGAAGATTTCTGGCTGACCTTCCACACCAAAGAGCTGTTTATCTTTAATGTTAGGAAACAAAACCATTCGTGTTTGCTTAAATTATCCTTGATGGGAGCCAGATATCCCAAATTAGAAGCTAGAAAAATGTTTCTCATTCAAGGTGAAATAACATATTAGATAATGTCCCTTTGTTTTGGTTTTATCTCGGTGTGTAATGATAGCAATCTTTCAGTGCTTTTCCTAAACTTAACAAAGCAAGCAAAGAACAAAACAAATTAACATCACTCGCAATAACTCCTTTTACCTTGATGTTTTCCTTACAGCGCTCAAACTGAAGGGGAAAAATGGTTTCTTGCTTTGAAAACCGGGCAAATTCCAAAGATACCAAAACCTAGCTTGAGGTGCCTTATTGTGTCCTGGTTTGAGATGACAGCACGTCTGGGAGGGATGACAGATATAGATATTTGGGCAATCGCATTATTGGTTCTATCAGTCATCTCTTTGATGTAATATTGAAAATATGAGCGGCGAGGCCATATTGTTACAGCGGAATAAGCCCGTTTTATGAACTTATGAAACATGCAGGCTCAGATGGCATGTCCAACTTCAGCAAATTCGATTTATTTGATGCAGTGGATACATCTGTACATAGAGAACACAAAGTAACGGGGAAAAAAAAAAAAAAAAAACGTGAGGGAAAACATAAGTTTGAAGAGAATTTGCATGAGTCCAAAAATCAGTCAGCTTTGCTTGGGTTATGAAAAACAGGGAAACCCCAGGAATTTTTCCTTGCTAAGTTAAACAAAGTAAAGGAGGGCGATCTGGCTTATTATCTGGAGGCTGTTGGCTACAAAATATTTGAATAGAGTTTCCTGTTTAACATCAATTAGATAGTCGTACTAAGAACTTCTCATATTTTTGTTTCTCCACTCCAGGGCTTAATGACTCTCAGATACAACATTATACATATTATTAGTACTTTGCGGTCACTCCCATGCCATGACAAGAAAATGAAGTCTGCCTAAACATTTCATTGATGATATAAATACACTTTTACTTGCATGGCAGGAGTAATGCTAATGTCTTCTCAGATTTTTGCTGCTCGGTTGATCCAATTTAACGTTGTGTATTTATTTTGTGGAGCAAAACAACACTATCGCTATGAAAACCACAGTATAAATACATGATTGTCCAAGGCCAGTGTAGAAGGAATTTGGGCCGGTGCTCAAAATGGCAAGTCTAAAAACAGAGAAGCTTAATGTATTTCCAGTGATACCAAATTACTCACATTTAGGGCCACATCTGCGAGGTGCAGCCATGTTTCTTTTTTTCAGCCCAGGATCTCAATGAGAAATTTAGCTTTTTTGTCCTGGGATCCTGCATCATTACACATATTGCTTCTGTTATGTGGCAGCGCATCAGGAGCCAAGCAAAACAGCATCATGTAAATAAAGGGATTTTCCCCTTCCCTGCCTGGTGTCTCTTGATGATAGGTACGGCGCCCTCGGCAGCCAAAGCTTCGGGCCGGCTCAGCCATTGTAGATGCTATCGCTAAAATGTGGAAAACTATTATGATTCCCGTGCCGTATACACGGTTTCACGAGACGTAACCTGCTGACATTCAATTCACACACAACGTTCTTGTTTATTAGCCCGTGGTTTTGTTTGAGTACAGTATAGAAAACCACAATAGAAACAGATCATTGCAGATTTTAACACCATAATGTGGAAAACTGCTTCAGCTGCGGTATTGAGAAAAACAACCTGATGTTGATGCTCTCTCAGCAAAGAATTCTTGTTTATTAACTTGCGGTTCCTCCCATGCTTCTTGGTTATTTTGCATCTTTGTCTAGTTGCCTAGATGGGTTTTACTCTTTTGTACTTCCATGGAATCCATTGTTCCCTATAATCTACTTTGCGGCAGTAAAACTTTCTGTGAATGTCTTATGAGGGGAAAAATGAGTGGGGACAGACAGATAGTCCGCTGGTAGCAACCTGAGCCTGCACACGCAGCAGAAATGACCCACGCCGGCGCACAAGCAGGCCGAAGGGGTCCCCGTTCTGAAAATGAACTTAGAAACCCCATCTCCATTTCCCTTACAAGTCTATTGTATATAAACCTCTGAGGTTAGCTGTACAGTGAGCTGCGATTGCTATGTCAAACAAAGGCAAACTGATATAACGTCTGAGAGAAGTAGTTTACCCTTTGAAGAAGTGTTGCAGCCTAAGTACAATATGTCCTAAATACTGAGTGCCTGCAGACTCTCCTCACTGCCCAGTCGACCCAAATCCTTACCATTTAGTCACTGGAAACCCAAATGTTCTCCAGTAGTTCCTATAAGAATGTTCAGTATGTCGCCTGCCAACGGTTATGTTTTATTTTAGAATTTGAGGCTGATAATCTTAGGAAATAACAGCTGAATGACTAAGGACATTAAAAAAGTTCCAGACCGTCAGTGTTGCAACTCATTGCAGATATACAGTTTTGAGTGTACCTATGGGCAGCCACAGCTCAGGGGTGCAATTCTGACAGAGGAAGTGGTTTTCAGGCCTAAACACTGAGGTTAATGCCTTTAAACCTCTACATGTGTCAGTGATTGTGGTTTAAGTGGTTGACGGCCCGGTCCGCTCTGAACAAGCGCTCAACAATGCTGCCGTGCCTTAGCCTCCCATTCAGCATGCCACTGGGATTCTTAACTTGCCAAGGGGGGGCAGTTAAGTTGAGGAATGAAAATATAGGGGTGGTTATGAACACGATGTTTTCAAGTCTGTCTATCAGGGAGCGGTTGTGAGAATAGCATCTCTATTAATGTGATGGCAACTGCAGGTCAGCAGCTTGTCTTTTTCCACTCGACATCTGTCCAAAATGACTGACTGTGCTCAGGACGTTCGGGCTTCATACATCAGTCAGCCTACTCCTCTATTCTTCTGGGAGCGTCTCATTCCATCCATCCGTTTATCCATTTATCCATTTATCCACCACACAAACCCATACATCTGCTCATCCACCCATCTACAAAACCAGGATGTAACCCAGGATGACCTTTTGAGGTCAGTAATGCAGGGATTTATCTCCTGTTTCAGTTTTTTTACACAAACACACACACACACTGACGGTGTGTAATGAGGTGGATTACCCACCCATGTCCAGTGGGGTAAAGTGGAACACATGTGTACATTCTCTCACGTTTCCTTCTATCACTCTGAGGACTTTATGGAGGTCGTTTTTGTGAAACAGGTGCATCCATTTCATACAGTTACAGTTGGTCCAAGGGTGCAGTCGAAATTGGCGCGTGTGTGTGTGTTGGTGTGTGTGTGCACGTGTATGCAAGTGCGCTCATGCCTATACGCATTCACCGTGCATACATGTGTACATTCAAGCATTCCTGTGTGTTTTTGATGAATGAATGTGGCCATTTAATCCAAACTCTCCTCTTCAGACTCTGAGGACTAACAGTGATGGTGGAACTGAACACACTGTACAGAATGTGAACGTGCTTCTGAAATGAAATGAATACCATTTGGAAAAATGTTGACATTCTTACAAAATGACTGATGGCATGAAAGTTAAACTTGAGAGTGAATATTACCTAACTTTGTTTATCTTGTGGCTTTTGCTTAAAAAATGTAGCATTTCAAGTTTATACAGTTAAGAAGACAATCTTTATGTTTTGGTGTAAAATAAAACAAAAATTATCTTAGGGGATGCTTCTGGGAGATTCAGCTCTAGTGTGTATTCGTGTGTGTTTGTGTGTGTGTGTGTGTGCTTTCTGTGCTGGTGCACACACTAAATGGTGAGTCCAAACGGCATTGCTGCCATTACGAAAAGGTACAGAAAGAGCTAGTGGGGAGAGTCAGAGAAAGAGAGAGACGGGGAGAATTAAACCCTATCACCCTGTCTAAACAGGCCAATCGCTCCGAGACAAGAGAACAGAATGACCCCTGGAAAACATCAGGCCAGCGACCGAGCAAAACTCTTTTTCAGTCAGCGGGAAAACTGTCGAGCACATGGCAAGTCTAATCAGAAAACAGAACAAATCTGTATGTGTTTTTCTGTGTTTCATGTATTTTAAAAAGTGGCTAAAAAGCAGATACTCCTGCTGGCAGAGCTTAGAAAGGAGCTGTCCCTCTGAATTTCCTGGTGGAGCGGTGGAAGCTGTAGATACGGTTACCCAGCAGAGAGCTGAGGGGACTAGACTCCAATTATACTGAGCTGCTGCTGGCCTTGATAGCTCTCAATGGGAGAGGCAGATGGAACTGATATGTGTGTACATTTGTGTGTGTGTGTGTGTGTGTGTGTGTACACACGTGTGTAAGTGCATTCAGTAAACCTCATACTGGATATTGCCACAGTTTTCCAGCAATGCCAAAGGCATACATCCTTAAAAATCTAATAAAATCCATAAATTGTTCTGGTGGAATGCTGTGGTGCAATGTATGGTGCACAGGCCACAGGAAACAAATGAAAACCACTCACCGAAGGCAGGGAGACCAAGTGTGTGTGTGTGTGTGTGTGTGTGTATGTGCGAGAGAGAGAGAGAGACAGCATGAAAGAGACAGAAAAAGAGACACAGAACAAGAAAATGAAAAACACTTCTACAAAATAGAGAGGAAATGAGTCAAAGAAAGAGACAGTTGAGATGGTGTGTGTGTGTGTGTGTGTGTGTGTGTGTGTGTGTGTGTGCACGCTTGCATGCATGCGTGTCGAGGCAAGCAGCACAGTAATGTTTAAGCGCTGTTCATTTGTGTACCCATTTTGTTAAAAGTCTTTAATTTAACTCTGACTTGCCCTTTCTTCTTCAGTACCTTCAAAGTTAGAAATAAACAACTTATTTTCCATATGTCACAAACATATTCTGTATCTGCTGGTTGGACTTCATTGAAGCTACATCACACTTATATCGATAAATATACAAAAGACGCCATTGTTTTATGGCTGCACCATTACATGAAATAGAAACTATCTCCATGTCTTGTGCATCATTTTACACACATTTCCCTGTAATTCAACAACACATGTTCGGCATCTTTGGAAAGCCTGCGATCCCCGCTAGAACTTAAAATGATGTTCTATGGTTCTGATCAAAGCTGAGCAAAACTTTTAGGGATTTTCATGGTTTAACTGGCAACTGAAAGATCCCATGCTCCTTTATGGCCTGGGAAAATCCTGTGACCCATGGTCCTCTGAAAGCCTTTCAAAGCCCAAACTCGAAAATGGAAGGTCGCCATGCTAATAACAAGGTTGTTTTCTAAGTTCCTGAAAAGATAAGATTTTAAAAGTACAAGGTTTTTAACTCGATAGCAGCAATCAGCAATAATTGGATCAATTTATTCCACAGCAAGTTAGATTGTGAATATTTGACCATTTGAAGGTACGAACCCCTGGCTCAGTATCACTTGATTCTCTAATGTCAAGGTGGCTATTTGAACGTCGAATTGATCTTTATCATAATTATCAAAGAAAATGTGTTATTTTCAGCAGTTTTATTCTTACCATAGATTTTCAGGATGCTTGAGTCTAGGCACATAATTTTGTGTTGCTGAGAAGTTGCATCAACTGTGTCAGCGTAGCTTGAAGGCTCTAACTACCAGCTCAGCATCCCATTAAAACAGAATTCACGGGGCTCTAATCTTAAAGACACAGGGGAACGCTTTGCCAGGACAATTTAACTAAAAGGAAATGAGCCGGACAGAGCGGCGCATTATTTCTCTCGCAGGCTCAATCTCTCCAGCAATTCATCACGAGTCTGAGCCACGCAGCTCGGCTCAACATCAGTTTTTCGGCAAAAGATGAAGTTCGGGCTTGATGCTAAAACACACAAACATCCTGATGGCCTCTCTTGTGAAACGCAGCATCGGTCAGGATTACATTCAAGGGAGGAGATGAGTGAGGAGCCTGAACCTCTTAAATGCTATTTAATCACTTGAAGCGGCAGCAGTAATCACGCAGTCCAGCACTTAGCCTCCCCCTTGCTCTTTATCTCATCTTAATAATTGAGAGGAAGGGTGATGGATGCGTTTAATAACGGCAGAGAACAAGAGCACTTACGCGGCCCATCAATCTCGACCGGCGAGCGGTGAAAAAAAGACCAGAGGCTTCTCCATATCTGAGGGATTTGGCTGCACCTTTTAGAGAGCTTTTCTGAGATGCATGGAGACAAATTGAGTTGTGTTTTTTTGTCCTGAAGGTGTGTGTGTGTGTGTGTGTTGGGCAAGAAGAGCAAGATGGAGGGGAGAAGAGAGGAACAAGGGGAGAGGAGGAGAGATGGAGAACGAAGATGAAGAAGGAGAGATGTGATTTCTAGAAGGTGAGAGGCTGCACTTCCTTTCGACGCTACTTTGAGTTTAGCGGCAAACAGACAGGAGAGGAGAGGAAAGATGCATCTCATGAAAAAGTGAAGTTGTTAAGTTCAGCTTGGTCTTTTCAAAGTTGTCTGTTTTTGCTGTGAAGGCTGTTTGAAGGCTGCAGCGCTGCAGACACAAAGGTGAAGACAGGGCTGAGGAAGGTTACAGGATCTTGTGAGCTGTCTTGTTCTTTCAGAGACGATGCTGTCATTTATTTCCAAAAACACTGAGGAAAGTTTTTTGGGTTTTTTTTTTCCCTAGCGTCTTAAATTTAATCATTTAAAGGGATAGCCCACCCAAAATACAAAAGAAGAACAAGAAGATATTTCCACTTTCTCCGAGTGCATCCGTCCAGATTTGATGATTTTGGTGATTTGGTGGGGTTTTCCAGTCTAGATAGACTTTACGTTTTGTTTATTTTGTTTGTTTATTTATTTATTTGGGTAAACTGTCCCTCTATAATGAGTGTTGAACTTCAAGCATAATTTAATCGGATAACAAAAGCTGGAGCCATGAAATACAGTTCCTCAAGCAGCTATTAAGAACATCTAGATTAGAAAAATCAGGTCTTTGTAGATGATGTAGATGTTTCCCATTTCAGTGCCTTGATGGACACTGACGCTTTGATGTACGATGTGCATGGAAAGTGGATTGCTTGGAGAGAAGCCAGTTACAAAAAGGCAGTAGCTTGTCACTGAAAAGTGTGGCGGAAAGTAAGGGTGTGGACATTGGGAATACATATGGCTTTAACTCTTGTAACCTGGTTTCAAGTCCTAACTCATGCCAAGAAGTTTTATACTGTGACTGAAGCTTTCATTTTAACCAAAGGCCTTTCTTATTTAACCATGACCAAAACCGTACCCTACATTTAACTTAATTCTTTTAGCTTCCTGATCCTAAAAGAGGTTTTAGCTGCCTAGAACTAACCCTAGCTAACCATAACACTAAACTTAAAAAGTTATTTTACTTGCATCAATTTAATCACTAAGTACATCCAATTCATGCCAATTGCACATCATTTTTTCACATTGGAGGAGAGTACTCTTGCACCCTTAGCAAGACCCTTAATGATCCTTTTGGCTTAGAAAAATGCTGTTCCGAGCAGAGGTTTTGGTACATTGTGAACTTATGTTACACTCTTCCACATGAGGTAGGGAGTACAGGAACGAGGTTATAGAAGTTGCAGGAGGAGAGAAAAGTATGGACAAACACCTGCTTGCAATTTTACAGAAAACAGAAAAAAAATCTGCAGTCTAGGCTTGGCTGGCTGGCATAGAGGCTCGGCATCATTTTTCAGATCAGTCTGATATTAAGCCTACATAAACGCCATCTTCTCTGGAGCGCAGGCCAGGTGTTGACATTTTCGACAGATGGCTGGAGGCCCTTGTAGACAGGTCTTACTCTTAAGCATGGAAATGTGATAAATTTCTTGACAATTTTCACACGCTTAGAAATTCATCTCATCCATATGTATCTCCATGTTCCAGATAAAACTCGGTGCCACAAAGTATCTAAAGAAGGCAAGCCGCCTGTGCCAGTGTTAAACTGTTTAAGTGTTTGACAGGATTCAACATGGGTGAGTGCTACTTTAGATTAATTATCCCCGGGTGCATCCAAGGGTGACTCTGAATTTAGTCAGATCTTGAGCTGAAAGTTAAAAATCTCATGGTCTCTGTAAATATGCAGACATTTTGTTTTTAATTATATCAAAAGCTCAGATCCTGCAAATAATAGCTCTTTCCATACATAGAAGAGTGATATGGTTTATACAGTGTGTGCAAACCCCCAAACTAATTTCTAGAAAAGCCATTAAATATCATTTCATTCACATATGCAATAACCTACATTTCCTCTTGGTAATTCAAAAACCAGTTTTGATTTTGCGAACTTCCCCACATTTTTTCAGCTGCTTATTTGTCCTTTGTGTTTGTGTTTCTCCATGGGTCTGTTTGTATGTGTATGTGCATAATATTATCCATGTGGGTACATGACGCATCTGTGCATGCATGTGTGCATGTATCTGTTTATGTGTGCATCCAGAGCCTGCTTTATATTTGAAGATTTGAGGCAGCCCAAACCACAGTGATGTAGCCCTCTGCGTCTGCACCCGCTCTCTGTCTCAGGCTGTATGTTGACTCTCTGGCCCCTCCAAGAGAGAAGATATCAAAGGACAGCCATCTGGTTCTCCTGACTGTTTCTATCTCTCTATCTCTCTCTCTGTCTCTCTTCTCCACATGCAGCAATAGGTGATCTAATGGCCCCTCTCCACCAAAGGGGCCAAGAAGACACTGTGATGTTGCATTTAGTTTATAAAAGAAGAGACATGCAGAAGTCAAAATTGAGGTTAAAGACAATGGAAAGGGAAGAGTTGAAAAGAGGAAACTGCTTGTATATAATGTAATGGAATCAACTGTGATACAGAATGCTGCTGCATATAGTGATGAATGGTTTTTCTCAGGATCTATCTCTTGACAGAGTTATCTTTTAGCAGTTTTTGTTTGTAGTCACCTGACTCTGTTTTTTAAAAAAGAGTCAGGTGTTCAGCGCAAACAGATGTTTAGCACAAAAACGCCACCCTGACAGACCCCAGGATCCTGAAGAGCTCTTGGTTAGTTGCAGGGATTGTCTTGGGACCCAGAACCTCAATTCCCAGGGTAAAAAGACGGACTGGTTCATCTGGAAACAAGGGTAAGGGATCCCTGCTCACCCAAAAAGTTCCTGTGTTCCATGGACAGGTCCTGCCATGAAAAAGGGGTATAAACAGTCCTGCAGGGAGCCACAGCAGTGTCTAGACTTGACGAGATGAAGTAGACTATCTGGTATAGGAGCTTAATAGTCATGGATGGAAAGTAGTAGTAATTTCCAGCAGCTGTTAATGACTTACAGAAACCTCCAACCTCCAAAAATTTGACTTTTCTGAAATTAAAATGAAAATTTCTGCTTGTTTTCATTTGTTTTAAGAAACATACGGTAAAAATGGTGGTAACTGTTAAATGAAACCAGGAAAGAAGAATAACTTTTGATGCAGTAACATTACACACAAATGATGCAAATGATGATATCTGGCTGTGTGACCCAACTCGTTATCCCATGTCACATACTGCAAGACAAACCACACACATACAGTACAAGCAAATCTGTGTGTGCATGCGTGCACATCCAAACCAGCAACAACCCACCCCCTCCACCATACCCCCCTTCACCTACACACACACACACACACACACAACACATATACATGGACATACACACACTAATGCATATGCACACACACAGATCCCACCTCCATCTGGAGGCAGATCTTCCACAGTCCACATGGTGAACTCTGGGCGAAGCGTTCATGGAGACTGCACATAGTATACATTTCTCTGGAGCTGGACCGCAACACGGAGCAGGGGAGCTGCCTGTCGTAGCTCCGCTGTTTAGCCTTTCTTCAGCTGATAAGAAGAATCTTCCAGAACAATGCGTACGATTGTGTACTTAAGGGGCTGCAGGGTGACTGAGCAGCCGTGCAGATATGCACACACACACACACACACACACACACTCACACACACACACACACAGCCTTAACTATGAAAACAAACACCTTTTAAGCCATGGTTTTCTTGCTCCTTTTCTCATTGAGCTCTTTGACAGTGTGAGTGTCTCTAATAAAAGCTCAGAGGTGTTACTTTACTCCCTTGTCTGTTGGCCCTGGTGCTTTCACTACTACTGTTTACTCAGGCCGCTAAAGGCTCATTCAGGAGATTTAGGGAGTCTAGATGTCTGCCACTGTGTGAAAATCTGGAAGTAGTAACACACGACAACAGACAGAGGCAACTAATTAGGGTAATGCCTTCAGTGGTACAGGGATTAATAATCAGGACAGGGAATTACAGATGCAAACTGTCTGCCGATATCACACATGTATATGGATGCTGTGTCATCTGTCTAAGAAAGTACTGTGAAGTGCAACATTGAACTCAATGAACTTTTTTAAACAAACTTCAGATGTAGAAGAAACATTAAATAAAATCCTTTTTTTTTTTGAGTTTCGTAATTAACGTATGCTGTGAGTTGTTACGTTTAATGGATTTGTCTTATATAATTTTGCACTGTGACTTCCTGTGGTACTGCTACCATTTGTCAATAACTGTATCAACATGTGTTTGCACATGTGCCACCAAATCAGATTTTT
>OMLF01049161.1:0-16162 GCA_900302615.1 Holocentrus rufus | reverse complement strand
ATGTAATGCGTGCGTGCGTGCATGTGTTTGTGTGTGTGTTTTGCACGAAGAAGGTTTCCAAAACAGGTTTGATTGCAGGCGTAATTGTGTATGTGGGCACTTTTGAGCGTGCAACAATAAATGTGTCAGTCAAGCAGCCGGGCGCTGACAAATCATCCCATCACTCGTTCATGAAATTAAAAAGTTTTACATATTGACTCGACAAATCATCATTCAGACCATTACTGGCCCTGTTGTTCATAACAGCGCCGTGATTCGCATTGAGATGCAAATAAAGTTTTAAAAAAAAAAATAATTCAATTGGAGCCGGCTGCGTGGCTCATTCTTTATTTGTTTCATGCATGTTGTTTACTGCGAAAACAGATGTCTCTGATTTGGTTGCTGCCCAAACTCGAACCCACCCTGTATCTCTCTCTCCCTCCCTCCCTCTCTTTTTCTCACTCCTTCTCCTCCACTTGTTTCACAGACCTTGATGTGCTGCATTAAAAACAGGTGTTGGTGTTCTGGCCTGCAATCAGTATCAATAAACTTTAGCAAGTCTTTACTGTTGTAGCACAGGGATGGGCCCGCTCGCTCGCACAGTTAAAGGACCGCTCTCTAATTGCATATTCAGCACACATACGGCACTACAAAGCCAAAGAGCATTATCGTTTGAGTGATGTCACTGAGATGATCTCACTGTCACTTTATTGCATTTATGGGTGGGGTTAAGATATAGATATTAAGTCTAAAGCCTAGTCATGAGGTTTGATCTGTGAAACACACAACCCCGTCCTGTCAGCCTTTGGAGGCCAGTACAGATCAGATTAGTTAACATGACAACACTGTTAGCATTTGTTGATTAAACTAGTGGTCAGAACCCCATGTTTTGGGGTGATAGCTATATAGATATTGGAAATTTTGATTAAAAAGATTTGAAAGAATTAAAACCAAAGCATTTGAGAGTAAAAACTTTAAAATAAAGATATACTGAGTGTTGGTTATTATACATAAAAGCATGCATTTGTAGCAAGGAATCATCCAGTCTGGTAATCAAATAGTTGTAATAAAGATGCACTGGATACTTGATATTTAACAGTTTAACAATACACTTCTTAACGCAATCCATAATGTGAAAGCTGCCAACTCACTGCTATGTGAGCATGAAATGGACTCTGCTGAACAAACTTATGATAACACTCTCATGCTTTTTCATTGCAATGTCCACTCTTTTTTTGCATACTGTATATGCAACAAATGCACCAATATGAATGTGATGAGCCAATATCTGCTGATAAGTTCACTGATATATTGGTCGGGCTCAGCTGACAGTATGAGATGTGCTAAACATGTCTTTCAATGTAGTTTAAAGCTGTGCACTGTGTACTTGCTCTAATAACCTGCAGAAATTGGAGCAAAATTGACCTCCAGTGTGTTTTTTCACTAACAGTAACATCTTAAACTTGCAAAGAGCTCATTTATCATCAGCTGTTCCTTCCCCTCCAGCTGTGGTCGGAGAGAAAGAGCAAGCATATTGGCTTTTTTTGGGTTGTTTCCAGTGGTGAAGACAGATATGTAACGAAAGGTCCCAAGTCGGATTCAAGCCAATGGTGTCGAAGTTCCATTGTATTCCCTTCACACAGCTGAGTCACCAGGACATCCCAAAACATTTCAAAATTATGTACAAAAAAAAAAAAATGATGGAAACAGACCGGAGCTTTAATTTGAATGTGAAAATTGTCTCTGGAACGCAACCAGTTTGGACCAGAGGGAAACACCTGCTCACTGCCAGCTGTGTGTGTTATGCTGGTGTCTGTGTACATTTGCAGTTGTATATGTTTCAAATGATGCGTGAGGGAACGAGGGAGGGACAGACAGATAAACAGAAAAAGACAGAAAGAAACAGAAAGAGTGGTAGAGCGCGTGGGAAGTGTGTTTTTCAGTTGAATTTAATGACACAATGAACAGAAGTTACCATGCAACATAACATTGACTCCCTGCTCTCTCTTTCTTTCCAGGGCTCCATCCAACAACTGGTGTTGAAGTCTGATCCCACGGCCCCAGATGACCAGTGCGAGGAGGACGATCCTTATGTGAGTACACCACAAACACACACGCAGTCTCCAGTTAATGACTAAAGTTTAGTTCTCCATACTTCCTTGATATTCCCCTTTAACAAGCTCATTACCTTGTTGGCAGTACAAACTCAGTGGTGCATGGATGTAATAATAAATGCAGCTACGCCTCCCTCTAGTGGTACAAAAACAGCATTACAGGGCCTTCTTGTATGAAAGTTTACTGCAAATTCTATAGTAAAAATTTAAGTAAATTTACCCTAAATCATCAGTTGATATCACACTAATACCCAAGATGATTTACATTATTGATATTATGGATAAACAGTTCAGTATGTCATGCAATTGGAGTTTCAGCCAAGCAGTTTTTCAGAAATGCCTTCTAACTGCACTTTTTG
The DNA here is from genome assembly GCA_900302615.1 of Holocentrus rufus. Lineage (NCBI taxonomy): Eukaryota > Metazoa > Chordata > Actinopteri > Holocentriformes > Holocentridae > Holocentrus > Holocentrus rufus. Next base: position 13,710 of record OMLF01049161.1, on the reverse strand, counting down.
GTGGCAGTTTTAACACAGCTAATTGGCTGATTAATCTGGCTTTCACCAGTTTTTTTGTTATTCTTATGTACGTTCAGTACTTTTTAAAACCTTTCAGACAGTAGACATGCTTTGATAAACCGCCGTTCACACGCTCAGCTGCATTTTGTACCCAGCTGAATCTGCCCTCTCAGGTCACTTCTCCACTGATAAATCCTCTGCTTCAACCTCCCTGAGCTGCTGTTCGCTGCAAATGTGAAGAACTGGCAACATGTTTTTTTAATAAAATCACTGTTACTTGAAAACATAGTCGTGCTTCAATGTCTGCTAAAGAAAAATAGCTCCTTTTCCAAAACCACAATAAGAAAATTGGCAGCATAGCATCCATCAATACTGTTAACTATCAAACACTGAAGGATATGGACATTGTACAGAAATTCAGTTTTTCCACTTACTGTTTGGACCATTTCCCTAAAACATTTTTAAAACCGTTTGAAACTGTCTAGCAGAGAAGGTACTATTATAGAAATCATTACCTGCTGCCTTCAGTCCGGCATCTTTCCAGAAGCCCTATAAACTCTATTGAACTCTATTGCCGCAATGAAGAAGAGGAACTGTGATTCATCTAATATCTTTAATCAGAGGCCCATATCAGAATCTGTAGTGGTGAGGGCACGTTGCCAGGTAACGACTTCCCAAAGCCAAAGTAGAACACTGGAGCAGTAATTCATCTGGCATGCTCATTGGACTGATGTTTCGACTGTCTGTGAGGAAGACGCATCAGTCCAAACATCAGTCCAATAAAAGCTAGATTATAGCCAAATGTTCTGCGTTGGTTGTGGAAAGTTGTTACCTGGTGAAGAGTCCTTAGTACCACAGATTCAGATTATTGTTCATGGCTGTGAGCTTGCATTCTCAGTATAAGAGTGGCTGAAGCTAGATACAGATGTTTAGGCCCATATCAATCTTCGCTTTCTTAGCAACATCCACAAAAAAGTTTTCATAACATTTCAAACATGTTTGAAAGGAATCAGTCCAGTTTTCCATCTCACCACAATATAGAAACAGTATTTGTATAATTTATAAATGACCTTCAGTTGAACATGAATTCAACAGGATTTTCATACTCGTACTCCTGGTTTAAAGTGGACCATGGACCATGAAATACTGTTAGATAGATTAGAAAACTGGGTTGATCCGTCTGGCCCAGTTCCTAAATGTTTAAGATCTATTTGTAGAAGAGAAGTTTCTTAGTTTCTATGGGAGACTTTGTCCCGAAAAGTTGGCATTATGTGTGGCATCCCCCAGGGATCAATACTTGGTCCACTATTAATTAATCTGTATGTCATCTATCTTGGTCCTATCACACAAAAGCAAAAATAAATTTGTCATAATTATGCGGATGACACTCAAATCTATGTGCAGTATCTCTCTCCTCTGATGACTTGGATCCCATTGACTCACTTCTTCTCTGTATTGAGGACATGAAGTTGTGGATGTCCCACAATGTTTTTACAACCTAATAAGAACAAAACTGAGACACTTCTCTAAATTCTCTGTCTCTCTGAACATAGACCAAGATAGTAATATTGGTGTTATCATGGATGTTGATGTAAACCTTTAACATGTCATAGAGTCAACGTTTGACATGTCATGAAGTCAACGTTTTGAATATTTGAAAAATATCTCTAAAATAAGAGATTTTATGTTTGAAGCACACTCTGAGAAACTAGTGCAATGGTCATTTTACTGCTCTATTTAAGAAGCCCCTGGAGACTGAAGTCAAAATGCCACTGCATTAGTTTTAACTGGGACTGAGAAAACTTTTATTACTTGTATATAAAGCTCTCAATGGCCTTGCACCAGTTTATACCCAAGAATATTCTTGTTGGATATGAGCCAAAAGGAGCCCTCAGGTCATCAAGCAGTGGACTTTTATCTATTCCCCGGATAAAGTAAAAAGCAGGGGAAGCTGCTTTCAGTTTCTGTGTTCCCAGAGAGTGGAACACCCTGCCTGAGGATCCGAGATCTGCCCCAATATTGAACTCTTTTTAAAAAGTAAATTGAAAACAGTTCTTTTTACATTTACAGCTTAAAATGAAGTCTTATTTCATTGTTGCTGCTTAACTATTTGTGTCTTTATTCACGTACTTTCTGTGGATGTTTTGTGTCTATCAGTGAATGTATATATGTATGTTTTAATGCATCCATGAATTTTGTCGTGGCCTTTAAAAAGCCTCTGAAATGTGGTATATAAATCAATTTAACAATTTCACTTAACTTGATTTATGGATTTATGAATCTGGGACATAAATTTCACAAAATTTTGTCTTACCCAGCTCATATCATAAAATGTTTAATCATGTATTGAATCAGTTAAATGGATTGGCTGATGTTTTGATTGTTGACTTTTTGTTGCATATCCATTTTGTTTTCCTTCCTCTCTTTGTTCATCCCTCTCTCTTTCCCTTGTCCTCTCTCACTCTCATCTGTTAAAACAAAAACTTGAGCGTTAATTGCCTGTGATATCTAGTGTGGACCATCTCCAAAAACAGACTGTTTTTAAAATAAAACAACACAGAGTCAGTGTGTTATCTGTGGGAACTGTGGGAACCAAAAACACTGGATAACCAAACATTTTTCGAAAATGAGGAGAATGAGTTATTTTGGCCTGCTGCCTCATACCGCTCTCTGGTTCTGCTGCTCAAAACCATGTGTTATGTCTGTTCATAAGCATTTAATTATATCTTCCCATCTCTATCTGTCTGCCTCCCTCCTCTTTTCTCCTGCTCTCTCTCTCTCTGTGTTTCCAGGCCTCTGGATATGGCAGCGGTGATGATGCCTATGAAGATATTGAGGGAATGGATGAGGTGAAGAAGATTGTGGAGGAGAGAGAGTATACCATGGTGAGCGTACACACACACACACACACACACATCCATACACACACACAGCACAGCACAGAGCCAACAGTATTAAACCTTTCCTGACCCACTGTTTCCATGCCAGATGGTATTTACCATCCTTTCCCTTCCCATTCAAAGCAGCTGGGCTCAGACCAAAGAAAACAACTCTTATCCTAACAGGCCTGGTGGAGACTGGCGCGTGGCGATATGTGGCGCTTCCTCCCAGCCAGCTCTGTGCTATCTGAAAAATGTTGCTTCACTCCAGGACTGTGCAGAGATGCAACTTCTGCAGTCAGTGAACTTTTCGTAGAGTCATGCCACTTTTCGGACTACTTTCCGCTCATCTTCTTGAGATTGTTAGCTTATATTTACTAGGGAAGCTTGATTGAGCAAGCAGTTCTCTTCATCCAGATTTCCAGGAATACCTTCCAGTCATGAGAAAGTTTCTAAGCTGTAATTTATTGCCGCCAGAAATAAATGATTAATTCTTTTTAATTAAAGTTATCTTAGTCTTTGAGCATTTTCCTAGTTTGGAACTTTCTAGGGGAGAACTAATACTCTGATTTCAGTAAAAGTTTCTCTATTTTCAACAATATAATTTTGGTGTACAAAGATCATAAACCTTTTTCTTTGATATTTGTGGTGGATATCTCACTTATCCCATCTTCTGATTGAAAGGTGTAGATGATTTGTGGTCATTTTGATGGTTTTCCTGGTGCAGGCAGAAATGAAAGACTCTTCAAACTGTGGAGTTACGAGTTGTTTATGTGACAGTAAAGATGCGTGGTGCTCTTAGCCAGCGCTGTGCTATTTGAAAAATGTAGATTCCGCCCTCAGCCACATTGCTGCAGTCAGATGAAAACTTCAAGTCCAAAATCCAAAGCTGTTCAGGAAATTTCTGGAGATTTATTATTTTCTGACTGGCAGTCATGTCCATAGATCATCCACAAACAGACAGTGGGTTTTGAATGGATGTCTTGGCTGAGAATGCGCCTATAAGCATATAAAAGACCTTGTAGGGTTTTGAAAAAAAAGAAAAAAGAAAGAGAAAGGAAAACCTAAGCTAGCTTTGTGCGCTCTGTGAAATGTTGTTTTGTGACTCAGTCAGCGTTGTCTGACACTGGAGTTGGACTGAGAGAAAACATTTCCTCCCAAACTCTCACTATATTCTCTCTCTCTCTCTGTCTCTGTCTCTCTCTCTCTTGAACAATTATTTTGTTATTGTATCTCATTCTCATAGGAAATTCAGCTGCATCAGCAAAATTAAATCAATGAATGGAAGAGGAAAACTTGCTGATTATGCATATTTGAAAAATTAAATAAAACAGTAAATAAAGGAAACAAGATGGTTAATGGACAGATATAAACATACATACATGCCATTTTTTGTGTTTCCATGGTTGGTGGCATATTGTTGTTGTTGTTGTTGTTGTTGTTTTTCCAGAAAACAACAACAACAACAAGGTGAGGAAATACAGAGAAGTAACAGAATCGAGCAGGAAATAATGTAAAATATCTTTCACTGCCTCTAGATGTCGATGAAGAATCATTGATCTTTTATTCTGTTTACACTCAGACCTGCACTCAGTCCACATTATGTATTAATAATTTAGTTTTGGATTTGATTTTTGTTATGGCATCTTATAAATTACTTTGCTCTTCATTTTCAAAGCTACATCCCCCTGATAGCCTTGCATTATAATTTTATTCATTTTTATTCTGATTTTATGTTCCTCAACAAGTTTGTTACAGTGTATGTACAGACAGTTTATTTTATTTTATGATGTTTTCATTGAAACAAAAATGCTTGTGTATCCCCATGGCTAATACACACATACACACATGTGCCCCCTCTGCAGCCCCTCCCAGAGCCAGATGTCACTCACAGCGTCCCGGTCCAAGCTCCGCCCACCGAGGCGTCAGTAGGTAATGACGATGAGGATGGAGAGGAGACGTCTGGACAGGAAGTGGAGACGACAACAGTTACAGGTAAAACACACAAACAGAAACGTTTCATATTATCTCATATGGCAGTGACTCAGACCAGGGCTGCACCTCCTGTGATGTATTTCCATGAATGGCCACCAGAGGGCACTCACTTTAAAATAATACACTTTTTTTCTTCAGTCTATCCACTAATTTATGGTTAAATTTACTATAATATACAGTCTCCATCACCTCTCCCTCTTGTTCTGTTCTCTGTTAAGGTGAAGTCACAATAATAATAAATATTTTAGGTGAAAAATAACTTGTTTTAGTTGAAACTTACAGTAGCTGTCTTACTGTAATGTGCCCACTGTGTGTCTCCAGCTACAGCAAGACCAACTCAGACAGCTGCTCCAGCCCACAGACCTGCCACTGTGAGTCCTGACTTTCCTCACAATTGGGACATAATAGTCGACTTTAGTAACACATGCATTTGTCTGCTCGTTCATTAATGTCAAACATGAATTATCAGTCACTTAGTCAAGAGCTAAATTAAAGATGAAGAAGGTGAGAGCTGCAATTAGAGAAGAGCGTCCCATCCCTCCTAATTGAGACTCCATAGATTTACGCTATTGATCAATAAAATTCTGTTGTTGTATGAATGAATCAATGAACGAATCAATCCATTAATCATTAAGTCTGTCAATCAACCTAACTGTCAATCCCTCCAGGTGCTTCCAGGTGCGAAAGGGGAGCCAGGGGAGCCAGGTCCCCCAGGGGCTCCCGGACCTCCCGGACCCCCAGGCAGAGCCTCAGAAGAGTGGAGGGGGTCAGGAGAGGGAGGGGAGCCAGGACCCCGGGGCCCACAGGGGCCACAAGGACCTACAGGCCTGCCTGGAGCTCCTGGGAATGATGGACAGCCTGTAAGTTTTATTTGTTCATTTGTTCAAAAATCAATTTATCTATCAATCTATCGATAGATCAAGAGAGATAAAATAATGGATGCATTTTTCTTTTTTTTTTTTTCAGGGCAGTAAAGGTGACATTGGAGTTCCAGTAAGTAAATGATTTTCCAATTTGTAATTCTTTATCATCTCTGCACCCACTTCCCCTGTACAGATCGTGACTCTGAGTGCTACACTTTATATGTTTGCCAATACTAAGTATTGATCCGACCCATTACTCTTACCTAAAACAGTATAGACTTGGTTCATTATTTTTGTGATGGAAAAAAAAATCACAAGATATAGACAGATCTTATATCTGGAGGCAGAGAATCAAGTTGCTTTAACTTTTTAAAAATATTTTATGTTTACCTCTTGCTTGGTCTTATTATTGAGGGAATTTGCTGGTAGGATCAGGATCAGGATCAGAATCCAACAAGTTACCTCAGCAGATTTTCTAATCAGAGTAAAAATTTCAGTGTGCTGGAACTGCACTATGTTACCTCTGATGTGTGATGGGGGAATGTTACTGTTACATTGAGCAAAACCTTAACTGTCTTGTTTTCAGGGAGAGACCGGGACTCCAGGATTCCCAGGCTTACCAGGAGAGCCTGGACTTAAAGGTGAAAAGGTACAGAGCAGCCCTCTTTCTAATTGATGATAGTTGGACATTTATTCTATTAAGTGAATAACTGAATAAATAAATAAAACCCCCAATGCTGTCTGCTGCAGGGTGATCCTGGTGTTGGACAACCAGGTCTTCCAGGCCCTCCTGGACCGCCAGGCCGACCCAGCAAGTCTTCCAGGTTCCTGGTAGGTTTTTCAAAAGACCTTCACAAAGTCCTCGCAAAACATTGGTATCTGTCTGAAAACAGAGTTGAGTTTCAGGGTTGGATACAAAGTTTTGGGAGTTTTGGTTTTTAGGTGAGGTTATAATTAAAAAGCCACCTCCTCTTTCCTGAAGGGGGCTCTGTTGCTTCTGTCTTTTTTGGGGCGCTCATTGGCATTTTTGTGCAGTTAAATGTGTGAAATAAACATCCATACTTCCTCCATCTGAAGCAATCGACACCTGCACCAACAATATGAATTCTGGTGTGAAAGTTCAGCATACTATTGATTTAGCTCAAGTCTGCCCTTTCATCTCAAATTGATCAGTAATTAACTGACTGTCTTGTCAGCTGATCATTTGGTTGTATGACTTGTGTTCATCAGGATGCCATGGAGGGGTCAGGATTCGACGACTTTGACAGTGATGCAGAGATTATCAGGGTGAGTGGACTGAGATTAACTTCCCCCTCCCTCCTTTACTGTCTTTCTTCAACATTAGATGCCAGTACACTCTCTGTTTCTCCCCCCTGTGTGATTGTCCTCGTCTCTGTTTCTCTCTGGGTATTTTTCTGTCTTTCTTTCTATCACTACCTTTTATGTTTCTTTTCTCCCTTATTTGCAGAGTGAGTTTGGTATAAAGTTGACATGTTGTCACTCAGGTTGAACAGCTCTATTTTTTCTCTAACAATGTGTCTGTTTTGCATCTGTACCTGTGCAGGAGTATTTGATTTTGATACTCCTGCACACTCCCTAATGTTTGAAGCCAGAGCAGAACAAAGATGGTTTCTCTCTCTGTCTCTCTATCTGAGTCTGTCCCCTGTTGTGTGATTGACGTATCCTTTTTCTTTTCCCCAGGGTCCCCCAGGTCCTCCCGGCCCTCCGGGACAGCCAGGGCCCCCAGGAGCCCCATCTGAGGACATCTTCCCCGGACCCCCTGGGGCTCCCGGGAAAGACGGGAAGGATGGAGAAATTGGTAAACCTGGACTGCCTGTAAGTTTAATGTCAACACTTTTCTTTCTTCACTTCATCTCCTCATTTTTTTCATGCATAGTTCATCAGTTTAAACATAATATCCTTATATATTTTGTAGGGGTACTATTCTTTTAAAATGCATGCATCATGCATGTTTTTGTACCTGCACGGCATGCCCACATTTCAGACAAGCAGGACAAAGGTCTTACTTAAATGATGAATGGTTTATTATGAGGCTTCAATACTGAAAAGTTTTTGGTCAGAGAAATGTAAATACATATAATATTTTAATCTCAGACAGTGGTATATGGGCAGTATTGAATCATTTAGTTTCCTTCACACTGTCTATTGTAATTATATTTATTATGTGTTATGTAGTATGTGTGTGTGTGTAGTTATTTATATTGATATGAAATGGAGAAGAGCAAAGAAATTTTTAACATTTGTGAACTTGCAACCAGTAAATGTTTAGTAACATTTAACATTTGTTTAAATGGAATTTAACTTGATAACCAACTAAAACGGCTAATTGGCTGTTAATTTTATAATCACAGTCAATTGGCTGATTGTTTCAGTCCTATTAGGTTGGCATTCCTTAACTTTTTTACACTAACATTGATTTAAAAACAGTGATTTGTGCAGAAACTGGGTCTAGGGAGTCGTGGGAAGCTGAAAGCTTTCAAGAGCCAAAGAAGGAAAACTTTCAGCTTTCATCTTGAATTTAAAGTCAAAGAACTGGAAGGTTTGGCCTTTCAGGTGATGGGAACACCGACAGTGCTGACTCAGCCTTTGTTTTCAGGTGATTGAGGAGTGGTTTAGTGGTTCTTGGTCTGGTTCTTGGTCTGATTCTTGGTCTGGTTCTGGGTCTGGTCCGGGTCAGGTATTGTCATGTGGTCCCATCAAAACCACGGGGCCTAAAAGACAGTATTTCCCCCAGCTGTATTTTAAAACTCCATGTTGATTTACTGCCTCCTTGCTATTGCTTACCATGCACTATTGTGTGTCTAACACTGTTGATACTTGGCCTACAAAGTGTTTGGATTTGGTTTACGTTTGAATAAAAAATCCAAATGCAAACACATCCAAGAGGTGTGTTTACACTTGGGTGTGTTTACTCTTGTTTTTGATGTGGTTAGACAACATCAGACAGCTCGCTATCTGATTACTCAAGACACATTTTGCAAGCCTAGTTTAACCTGTGTGTGTGTGTGTGTGTGTGTGTGTGTACAAGTAGTACATTCTTTCCTCTGAGACTCTTCACTTTTCTTTTGTAACGAGTATGTATGCGTTCATTTATTAATGTTACAGTTTCACAGTACAGACAGGTCTTCTGTATGACACACACACACACACACACACACACACACACACTAACATATTCACACACACATACCAAGAGGTCAAATCGATTATGTCCCTTTTCTCACCTTAGTGTATAAAACTAACCACCTTTTTGCAGGATCGACTGAAAAAGCTTTCAAACATGGTCTGTGCTTTTGGCTGCAGCGTCCGTTGGGGGAAATCTGTCTTTTCACTCTAAATTGTCAGAAGCTTTTACTAACTGTGCAAATAGACTACTCACGGTTTATACGGAGCCATCCTGCAGCACACTTGTGGTGCATAAAAGTTTATGCACTCCAGTTTCCCTACAAATGACTCATTAGCACTGTTAGCATTTCAGACATTTCACCCTAGTTAGCCTGCAGCTAGCTGTGCCCCTTGATTAAAAAGAGAAATGCTAACAATGGTAGCACATTTTTATGGAGGGCAAACTTTCATTTCTTATAATTCTTGCAGGGAGCCGATGGTAAAGACGGAGAACCAGGGCCTGTTGGGGCGAAGGGAGACAAGGTGAGACATTTTTAGTTTTTTTGCAATGCAAGATGTGATGCCAGTTGCCTTTCTTGTTGTTGCATCAGTGAAGCCAATTTTCAGGGAGATCTGGCTTGCAGCATGGCATATGGCACCATGTGTTATTACTACAAACAAAGAGATACAATATGCAGAAATGTAGCATGGGTTGAATAAAAAAATAAAAAAAATAAATGGGAAGAGGACAAGATTGCATCACCACGAAAGGGTTTGGATTGAGAGTATATGTTTGCCTGTCTGTTGCAGTTAAGCAAGTTTATGGTGCATGGAATAACTGAGGAGTTTGATCTGTTTCATTTAGCCTGTAGTTGCCTGAAACTATAGTCGAAGAGAAAGGCTCAGGCTCTCCCCATAAGCACAGACTAATGTTGTCTCTAATGCTCATGGCTTTAAAGATTAGTCGTCTTTGTTATTTGCTGAGGGACGATGCCAGAATGTGTCTTGGCTTTATGGTCCAGTGACTGTTTTTAAAATCGCAGAGAAGGCAAAACTATGTTCTCAATGGTGGACTCTCTTTTTTTTTCTGGTGGTGTTCATGATTGGAATAAGTGAAACTACATTGATCAAAGAGCTGCAGTGTGGAGAAGTTTTTGATTGTACTACAGTCAGAAAATGCACACTGGGTGTCTCCTGCTCTTGGGGCACTGTGGTTTACAAAAGACATGATGGACAAATGAACGCTCAACCAGTCAGCTCTCTTATAGAGGTGTTTTCAAACACCTGATAATAAAGCTAAAGTTCTTACGTGTAAACAAGCCTATTTTAATATAGCTACTCAATTTTTTTGTTTAAATATCTTATATTTCTTTTTCAAGAGACATCCTTTAAACTCTGACCTGCAAAGTCTTCACAGTTCAGGCATTTTTTTAAAGTCAGAAGTCAACTTCTCGTCATTGCTGTAGTTGATTTAGCTGTGTTTGTTAACAGGGAGAGCCGGGTGTGAGCGGGCCACCAGGACCAAAGGTAAGACCTGATCAATTCACCACAGGCAGGATACCACTAAATAAACCAGCATCATTGATATATCTAGTGCTAATTATATTCGCCATTTATGTTGGTAGTGTACCCAAATTTAAATTGGCACAGTGTAACAAGCATATATCTGTTATTTTTGTATTCTCTCTCTCTCTCTCTCTCTCTCTCTCTCTCTCTCTCTCTCTCTCTCTCTCTCTCTTTATTACATTATTTTACTTCTTTATTACAGTTTTGTAGAGGATTATCTTGGATTGAAAATCTGTAATATGTCTCTCTCAGGGGGATCCAGGTCCTGCAGGGTTCCCAGGCCTGCCAGGGTCAGAGGGCCCAGAGGGGAGACCTGGACCTAGGGGTCCTCCTGGCCCTCCTGGCCCCCCAGGAAGAAGCTTCAGCTTCGATCTAGAGGTACAGCATTTTACTTTATAACCCGTCTACCTGTAATCTGAGATGCACCATATCTACCTTTTCCCTCCTGATATCAGTTCTGAGTTAAACCCTATAATCCTGATATATGATGTTCACTGACTTAAACAGAGACTAGATTATTTATTTTTGGAGACTTTACTTGTCAAAGACTAACAGGCAATTGTGTCATCAGGACTTGGAAGGATCAGGGATGCAGAGTGGGTTTGGACCTGTGCTGTCCAGAGGACCACAGGTACGACCAGTATGAGAGTGTGTTTATATGACAACTGTTCTGTTTGCTAGTTTATGTTCAGTTAAGGTCACATTCTGGATATTCTTTGGATATTTCCTGTTTTCATCTCATATTATGATCACATATATTCTTGTATTAATTAATTGGATGATATATTAGATGTGTTCAGTCATAAAATCATTCTGTCTGTGATTCATTTCACAGCAGTAAAAAGCCAGACTCAGTCCAGCTGCAGAATGTAAATGTTAAGAAACATCAGCTAGTTTTACAAGTGCAAACATGATTATTATGAATTTACAATCTTGGCTCAATAAAAACATTCAACGTGTATTTTCCACAGGGACCTGCTGGGATCCCAGGCCTTCCGGGTCCTAAGGTAAGATATTTGGATGTGTGATTCACTGATTAACTCAGGCGATTATTAATTTTTATTCCACCTTCCATATGTAGTGCTTTGGAAACAGCTTTATATGTGGCTTATGGCTTTAAAATGGCTTATAATTTTTTTGCCTTTGTTACAGGGACAAAATGGGTTCCATGGTCCTCCAGGAAAAGCGGGAGAAAAGGTGAGTCCAGTCCTTTTGATTTTGTTTTTGAGACATTGGATGTTGAATTTGCCAGTTTGTTAATGATTGCATTGCAAGTCAGTGGCTCAAAAAGAAGCCAAACCCTAAGATTTGCAACATGATGGTTATTTCTTCTTGGTTCCTTCAGGGGGAGCCAGGAGTTCCAGGACCACCAGGGTTTCCAGGATTGGATGGAGTAAATGGACTAGAGGTCAGTAAACAGGTCGACTTACAAGTGCATAAATTGATTAATGATTTCAATAAAAATTTTAACTTTTAAAACTTGTTCACTACTGATTCTTACATTGGAGCAAGTGCCAGACCTGTTTCAAACCCTAAACCTTTATTGTTGATTAGTGATAAAGGGCTGTTTGTTGGAAAACTGCCAAAAAGTTAAAGGTTCTGATTTGCAAAACATGTTTGTTTGCTGTTGAGGACGGAAACATTCATCTGACAAATGTTAGCATGCTGTCAACTTTTTCTTCTGTATCTATCTGCAAGCACTTTGGAGTAAACAGGCCTTTTACTTTGACTTTTTCTCAGTGTTTGCTCTTGTGTCACCAACAGGGGTCAAAGGGGGACAAAGGTGATGCGGGTCAAAAGGTAAAACCATCAGGAAGTGGATATAAACATGCACATACACACTACTTACATTTGGGAATAATCACAGTTCAAGAATTCAGTTTGAAAAGTCACTTCACTGCTGTTAACATGTGAGCTGTGATATTTTTGTTTTTCAGGGAGAGCCAGGACGGGACGGGCTCAGTTTCCCTGGTCCTCCAGGGCCACCAGGACCTCCAGGACCCGTCATCAACCTCCAGGAAGTACGTGACCTTTGACCCAAATCATTCAGGACAACACTCGCATAGCTCATTGTGTAGAGTCCACTATGGTCCAGTATGTTAGTGCCATAATCTACCTTAATACACAGGAATACACAGAGTTTTGGGAGACCGGCCCATTGGTCCCTCTGAAGGACTAAGAACACAGACACCAAAATCAAGTGGATCGCTCACCTAACTGCTTCACTGACTAATGATATGTGGTAGCTTGCATTATCTGAAAGTGATAAAGTAAGAACTTGTAGCAGGACCAAAGCTAAATGGAAGGTAATTTTAAATGGTGTGCAGCCAAACTAGCAGTTTTGTGTGAGAGACTCATAAAGTTTATTAGAAATACGATTCAAAATAATGGAGTCTTTTAAACTCCCCAGTTTAGTGCCTATTTTCTTATCACGAGTAAGTCAACTTAAGGGGTTTTCCATAAAGGGGTTCTGCCTTAATGGAAAAGCTTGTTCTTGCTCTGTTCAACTTTTGTAAAATTTTGCTAACTCCAAAATACCGGGTTGTTTCAGGATATAACTGACCCTGAATGTTTAACCAGACTGATGGATTTGCTGAATGACATCACTCTCCTTCTACCTCTTCTTCTTCAGCTCCTGCTCAACGACACAGACGGTGTCTTCAACTTCTCAGGGATTTTTGAAGCTCAGGGACCGAATGTGAGTATCAGCTGATAAAACTGCATTAGACACAACATAATCTTCATGTGAAGAATCGTCAGGGTAAACCGCTTTACTGCCAATGTAAATATGTATGTATGTGTGTGTCTTTTCAGATTAGCAGTCCTCTGTTCTAGTAAAAGCCTTCAGCTATCATATTTGCTATTTCAAACACAAATAGCATCCAGTGCATTTGTTCAACCTTCAAAGTTCCTGTCAAAAGAAAACATTTCAAAAATCAATACACAGACAGATTTGACTAAAATCCAAGATAAATTATTATTATTACAACAAATGATCAGATCAACAGATCTTCAGAGCGGTACAGTGGATGTGTTTATTTACATAGAGTTCAGATATGAAGTTCAGTGGCGTCTTACTGATGTTTTATTCCCTGAATGTTCACAGGCACCACGGGGTCCGAAGGGAGACGTTGGGTTGCCAGGTATCCAGGGGCCTCCAGGACTGAAAGTAAGTGGCGTGTGCATGCCATGTCTCTGTTCATATGTATGAACACGATGTAAAAAAGCAGTAGAAACACCATCCTAATGTTGGGCTGCACCCTGTGGAGGCAGAAGTTCTC
>OMLF01049159.1:0-17200 GCA_900302615.1 Holocentrus rufus | reverse complement strand
ACACACATAACACACAAAAAAGAAAACATTAGTGTGTTAGTAAATCTGCAAATACGGTGGTCATTCAGAGCCAAAAGCAGGCACAGTCACATTTCTTATTGTTCTATTTCACTCGGGGCCTAAAACTGCACATCAATTCCAGCATCCAAATTAAAGGAATACTTTTGGACAAAATGCCATTTTTCCAACTTACCCAGACTGAGACAAGATATTTGATACCATTTTCACCTCTCTACGTCCACTGGTTCAGTTCCTATAGTCAGTATTTCATGTTAGCTTAGCATAAAGACTTGAAGTCTACAGGAGTCATTAGCCTAACTCCATCAAAGTGAAAAAATAAACCCTACAGCAACTCCAAAGCTGTCTTATTTACACAATGTGTTGTGTATTCGTATTTCAAATACACGTCTTGGAATTTATTTTTAAAAATGAGGGTTGTTTTAGGAGAAGTGAGATGGTAAGAACTATAACCACTGAACACAGACATAAGGGCACCTGTGTTCAGCAGTTTAAGTTCTAACAATCTAACTTCTTCCTTAACGACTCTCATTAAGAAAAAAAAAAAATCCAAGACGTGTATTTCAAATATAGATGATACATTATGTAAATAAGACAGCTTCAGAGTTGCTGTAAGGTTTATTTTTTCCACTTTACCAGAGCTAGGCTAATGACTCCTGTAGACTTCAAGTCTTTATGCTAAGCTAACATGAAATGCCACTGGACATAGAGAGTATTCCTAATATTCCTTTTTTGGCTCACCTTACAAATGTTGGCAAACTAAAAAAAAAATACTTGCCACAACAACTGTTTTCCAATATGATTTTAATACAAATTTGATGAAGATATGCCACTCTACACATTGTCAATGCTATTTTGTGTTCAGAAGGAGGTACCTTATGAAACACTCAAAATGACCAGAGAACAGATTCAAATACCTATAAGGACCGGAAGGACTAAAACTAACTTTTTGGCCTTTTCAGCTCAGTGCCGCCACTTGCCTCGGCTGTCGCACTCACTCGCTTATTGTTAAATTTTCAGAAATGGAAAAGGGCGGAGCACTTCTTTTCCAACAGCAGGGGAAGCAGCAGGAGGAGCTTCAAAGTCCAGCGCGGATTTTGGCAACAAATTTGGGAGAAAAACAGCAACATGGCTGGTGCGGACAATTTAATATTGGTTTATATGATTACATGTCAAACACTCTCCACAAAGCACATAGACTAGGTTTAACTGAAAGCTGCACTGTTGAGGTAACTATTTGAATTCTGAGGACTTCAATACCCAGAAACCCTGCAAGGTGACATTGATAAACTGCACATTGCAAGCAAAGGATACGAATGGTGCAAGAGAAGAAAAAGATCCACTCTTTTTGACAAGACATGGAAACGTGTTGTCTAGAGGTAACGAGATTTTTATTTTTAAAATCCTTACAATACTAGACACCAGAAGTTAATTTGGGCCAATACAATCAATGTATCTCTAGTATTTGAATAGAAAACCTCCTGGGCTGATTTATCAGAAACAGAGTGACTCAAAGGTGGAGTGTATGGATGTAGGATACTCTAGATCTGTGTGTATATGTGTGTGTGCATTTATTAATAATGCACGCGCCTGTCTGGCCTCACCCAACCATGGCATCATGGGAAGGTACACACCCTGTCACACACACACAGACAAAAACAAAAACAGCTCTCTTCCCCTCTGCTCACTCGCTCAGCACTTGCAACTCAATGTGTGTGTGTGTGTGTGTGTGTGTGTGTGTGTGTGTGTGCATGCTACATTCCAACACAGGTGGTATGGCGTCTCAGGGCCTGCCAAGTAGCTTTCATTCACTATCATCAATTATACATGTTTTTGTCTGAGATCAAAGGGGGTGTGTGAGAGAGAGAAAGAGCAATATATAAAACGGAGGAGTGATGGGTTAACGAGGAGCATAAAGTAAACTGACAGCACGTTCTTCCACACAGGTGTACGAGCTAAGATAATTGTTCAATTAACATTCCATCATGTGTAAAAATGACAGGCATCCAGTTGACGACCACGTGAGGCAGTGGCTTTAAATGTGGTCTGATTGCTTCAGGGATGAATTCTGGCACGGGTTTGTAGATTTTGTGCAGGTATGCAAAATCATATAAGCTGCACCATTGTCTCATGGTGGCAATTTATGAGCATGACAGTCATATATGATGTATGGCATGATGAAAGCAGCTGGATACAGGTGGAGGTAAACTAAGACAGACTTTTTTTTTTTGGGTTGGGGTGGGGGGGTAGACATGAGCAGAGCTGACGGAGCTCCAATCAAAGGCTACAAACCCTGGATTCATATATTTATATTGACCTCTTCCAAATTGTTATCGGCCTTTATCTTTATGGCAGCCATGTAGCTTTCATTCACTGTCATCAATTATTTGTCTGAGATGAAAGGGTATGTCTGGGTATGTCTAGGCAACGTGTCTTGACTATGATAATTATGCACTTCACACTCCATCATTCTATAGGTTTTGTATAAAAAAGATTGGCTATATAAATCTATATGACTGTAGGATTTGGACTTCCCTTGCTGTGCTCGTCTCTCTGCCAAAAAACAGGGATAATGGTGTTTTCGTTTTCTGTCTGAAGGCCAGCTGACAGGCTGCCATGTGAACAAACAGCCTATACAAACACATGCTGTGTTGCTGTTGATTTTTCTCCATATGATGGGAAAAACAGGACAATAAACCTGTAGGTTTAAATGTCACGCGGTCAGGAGGCAAATTTATTGGTGCAAGCACATGCTGCATATAGGCACTGATAAACAGGTGCACACACACACACACACATCCCATTGCATCCCCCTGCCAACTGAATGATGAGGACAACACCATATAAACACACACAATACATTTCCCAGTTCAACCCTCCGTCCCTGTTAGCAAGCAGCAGAGCCGGACTGTGCAGCACATGTGCAGGTCTTTGTGGCATCGGATGCTGCTTCTATATGCTTCTATTCTATCTCATACACTGATGTTCTGTTTTCTACTGATTTTCTGTCTGACAACTGAGATCTGATTCGGAAATGCACACCTTACCCAACAAATGAGCGAGCCACGTGCGTCCTTTCCAGTCCCAAGCCACCAGTTAGCACACACACCACTGTGTGTGTGTGTGTGTGTGTGTGTGTTCTCCAAATACCTAAATGGTCGAGTCGGCACCAAAATCCACTGTATTCCAAAAGGTTCAAGGTTCAGCGTGTTAATGTGGCTTCAATAAAAGTGCCTCACACATATGCGCACACACACAACACATCCACACACACACACACACACACACGTATCACTGCAGCTCGGTCATTCAGATCTGAAGGAACACCGACGCTCTGGCATTGGCAACAGTTGCCGGGACAAAGCCACACCTCCCTCCCTCTCTCTCTCTCTCTCCCTCTCTCTCCAGGTTGTTGCTAGGCAACTGTTCAGCTGGGCCGATGTCTTGCAGTGACATCAGCAGCCCATGCACTGCAACACACACACCATTTCCTTCTCAATGTATGCTTTTTACTAATTCCTGCGAAAATACTGGTCACAGCGATTCCAAAAAAATGGAGAAGCTAAAAATGCTGACACTGAATCCTCAATAAAAGATTAGGATTTGAAAGAAATACTCGAAAATGCCAGGACTTCACCTTGTCAGGAAACCAGGGACCTTAATAAGCAATATGAAAATGGAATATGGAAAAAAAAAAAAATCAAATGGACACTGAAGCTTTAGGTTTATATTTATATTAGTGCTGCTTTCAAATGAGAATGAGACAACTATGTTTTAATGAGCTCAAGTCCACGAGAAACTAAACTCAAAGGTTTTCATTCAAAAACACGGCATTGCTTCTTTCAGTTCTTCAGTTAATATTTCAAAGGCACTGACAGATCAATCCAGAGACGAACAAATGGGGAAGAAAAGATCTTAAAATTACTCTGAACTTAGTAACTAATTAATCATTTTCTGACAGTAGATTTTTTTTTTTTTTAAAGGTGGTGATCTCATTTTGAAATGAAACAAGAGGTGCAGAAATGGAGCGTCATATTGGCTTGTGGATAAATGGCTGCTTCAGATGGAACAGCATCAAGTCTGTCATTAACTTTTCAAAACACCTGGAACATGAAATGTCAGCTTGAAAGAGCAGAGAAGTGAAATGAAGCCAAGAACAGAAACGAAGAGAAAAGCTCTTGCCAGCAGATAAATCAATAAACGTTGAAACTAGGGTCATCAATCAATTAATTTTATCAAAATAATTACATGATATGATGATTAATGAATCAAATTAATCGCAAACAATCACATGTATCAATATTTGCTTGGAAAAACCCCAAAACAAAGGTGGTGGCACATGAGTCAAGCACTGAATAGAAATATCAAAAGGTGGCAACAGAAATCACTCAATCGTTTTATTTACAAATACATGTCCCATCACTTAGCCTTAAATACAGCCATTACAGATCATTAAATTATATCTGTTAATTTATTTTTAAAATCTAGTTCAAGTTCAAGTTCAATCGAAATTTTAAAATATAAATTAATCTGACAGCCCGAGTAGAAACACACAAAAAGACAAAGGCACACTCCCAAAAGCAGAGACGTCAGATTAATCTTTGTCATAGACTGAATAAATACACTGAAATGGATTTCACACACAGCCTCACTGAAGAGACTCCCACAAATTCAACCAGGGGGTTCCTCTGAAGTCTCACGGCGGCTCGGCTGTAAAATTCTGTGACTTCTTGACCTCACACAAGTCAGAGTGTTTCCATGACCTAAAACTGCTGCTGCTTCCTGCTTTATTAAGGGTGAGTCAGTGGGAAGCCTCTCTCTCTAAATAGATCTGTGCCACATGCAAAGAGGTCTCTTTGTACACACACAGAATCAATAGGGCTGTGCATACACACACACACACACACACACACACATAGAATACTGTAGATTTACATTGCTTTCTGTCAGTATGGTCAAACGTGATGCAAAATGTCACAGCATCTCGAACATATTTCATGCAGTTCCAGCCCTGTGGGTTTTGCACAGGCTCAGAGAGAATTCTGGCACTGGCTCGCCATTAAAAGACCAATTTTCTGCCACACACCCTCCCACACACACCATGAAGAGAAGCCTTCCAACAGTGATGGAAACTGAAGTAAAACAGGCTGCAGATGGGGATGTCCTGTTGTCAGTGTTCCTGAAGCTACTTTGAAAGTTCGAGCTATCTGCCAAGCTAAGCAATCCCTAAAGAAAGACAGTTTTATTTCCGGAAATCACTTAAAAGAAGAACGACTTTGTATCAAAACTGATGTCCAGGTGGCGTGCTGGCAGGGCCCAATTTGGTGGTTTATGGGTCGACTTTGGGCCGCACTTGGCATGAATCACTTGTACAAACAGAAGAATTGGGCCACCTTCGGTTGGCTGTCAATGGGCTGATTACAATGACCCAGATATTAACAGTGCCATTGAGCAAGTCCGCCCTGAGGCAGGCGATGTCAGCCCAGTTGTGGCATGCGGAAGTCACAGTTTGGCGAGCTGAAGTGAGCCAAGTATTGTTCCAGCTTGCTGGAAATGAGCTGCCTTCGTGCCACATCTTTTTCAGTAGCTGGGTGGTCTAACAGAAAATCATGTGACTGCACAAATGCAACTAATTGGGATATAAGCAAACTAGCATTTTATTAGAAACACTGTGAATTCAGTTAATTGAGTTAACTTGGATATTTTTCCTGAACTTGATTGTTACACATAAGGAAAGAAAACCTTCTTACAAAGCAGTTTGAACTACTTTTCCTTAGTAACTTTTATTTAACAAAACTAATTAAGTACTGAGTGAAGCTTGGTTCCAGACCAGCTTCTTCCAGTGTGAAGTAACCAGTGGTCAGTAAAACTAGATTTCTTGAGTGTTTCTTCTTAATCAAACAGTGGTTGTTGTACTTACAGCAGGGTCTGCATTTGAGAACATCTTGCTAAAGAAGTCTAGAGCGACGCCAACCAGCCAAACTGCCACATCAAACTCTGTCTTACTCTGTCTTACTCTGTGGTGAGAGTTTGGATTCACTGCACTATAGGAGCGGTCATACTATCGCCACCTATAGTGTTGCTGTCAAAGTACAGGTGCCCAAATCAGTATTCTCTAGTCAACTAGAGAATCCTTTGGATTTATGTCATTTAAGACCGACTCAAACATCTCTTCATTTATTAAGCAAGAAAAACATTCATCCAAAAAATGTCAGCTAAAACTAATACTGAATGCTCATGATCATTATTTTAGATCAAAATGAGTGTTCTTGTCACAAGAAGTTAAAAGTGATATTAATGAAAATAAGATATCAACACATTGTCAATACTGTATGACAATGATATATTCATGTTTAAAGCATTTTAAGCATATAAAATGTCCATGAGGAGTGTTGAAGTGATTGCAGGTGGCAGTCTAAAATAATTCAACACATACATCTACACGCAGTTTAAAAAAACACACACACATCAAACTCTCACCGTGTAGTAATTTGATTGGTCCAGTCGATATCGTAGCTTTTCAGAGAACAAATTCTGTGTGATGTTGTTGCTGTTACAAGACCACTGATGGCTTACAAGCAGAGTATCACTTCAGCTGAAAGTGATACATGACATCTGATATAATATTATCAGATGTCATGTATCACTTTTAATATGATATGACCTGAGCGCTGGCTGCTGATGGTCTGCCAACATTAATCTGAGGATATCAATGTACAGGTAATGACAGAGAGAAGCCGTCATAGAGATATACAACTACGAGCATGGCAAACAGAGTGGCATGGAGTTGGATCAAACTGTGGTAAAGAGGCCTTCAAGACATGATGATGCAGCAGTGATGAAGTAAGCCGATCCAACCGATCAGCTTGACTTGCTCCTGCTGCCAAGCCTTTCAATCCACAGGATGAAAATGCAGCACGACAGAATAAAACGTAATAAATAATAAAGAATATCCCCTTTGTTAGGTTTAATTGTTCAGCAATGTCAGCAGTGTGATTACCTGCCTGAAATTGTTGAGTTCAACTAAAGGTAGACATATGGGCGTAGCGATATAGCTAGCCAACCAATTAGTTTCTGTGATCACTGTGTCATTCCCGTACTCAAAATGCTGCAGCATATCTCACAGCTGCATTGCATGAACCTGTTGTGACTGGAGAAAGTGAGATCTCTGCCTCGTTGAGCATCAGGAGCACAAAGGGCCTTGCAGAGGGTTTTACCTGGTAAATGTAGCCGTTGTCAGTGACAGATGGCTGGCTGGAGGTAAGACTGCGAGGACCCACTGCTGTCTTCAGCATCTCCTCACAGCCTAAAGAAAAGAAAGAAAGACAGAAAGAAAGAAAGAGAGAGAGAGAACTGTAAAATCAGTCTGTGACTATGTCTTCTTAGATGGAGCGTACCATGGTTGAAATTTTTATTTACGTCCTCAAGAACAGCATGTGGTCAACATTTGTAATATTCTGTTTTCCAGTAGAAGTAGAGCAATAACAGTCATGTGAGTTCATTTCAGTGTCTTTAATGATTTCTGTGGTGAAACTGGGCCACGACTTTCAGCAGCAGGTACTGATAGGATAGAGCCAAAAGGAATATGATGCAAGGGCTACTTTGAAAATAAATCATTTTCAGGACTTTTGCTCAATATTTAACAATGTAGTTTTGGGTTGTTGTTTTTTTTTTTTTAATAAAGACAAATCACATCTTTGCCAAGACTCAGACTAGATGACTGCATTCGGTGCAGATCTCCAGGTGTGTGTGGGGACAGGATGGGTATATTAAGTAGATAGTTGTTGTTGCTTTGTGCCACAACTCTTTGTAGGGAGGGTGAGAGAGGTTTTCCATGATGGCTTTGATCTTGGAAGATTAGGCAATTTTGTCTGCTGACGAACGAAACAGCAAAGGCTGTTCAGGGATTGTGTCAATATAGCGGTTTTGTGTCACTTGTCATTTTTCAGTCGTTCCCAATGAGAGTGTACGTGGCAGCATGCAGCTGCCTAGAGAAAAAGGGCTGCACTCGGCATCTTTTTTCAGAATTTCAGACTTTTTGTGCAACCTCTCTGAGCGCCTGAGAATCTCTGAACTTTTCAGAAAGGCGTTGGTGTCGTCACTGTTGCTCCTTTTCAGGCAACCAATCATTTGTTAGATGGGGCGAGATAGTTCTACCTTTGTACAATGGCAGTTAGAGTGGTGATATGTTGATATTTCAGTATTGATGTCAAAGACACAAAACCCACGTGCAGTGTTTTTTTCACACTTTATTTTTTACAGTGGTGAGGCATCGGGCTATTGAACCTATTTTAACCTGTTTGTTGACAGATTCCATCAGCCTCTGACACTTTTTACAGTCTCCTCTGTGTTCTGTTGACTTCTTCATCAGCAGTGTGTTTTAGAAACTCGCCCAGAAAACACAACAATTTTTTCACCCGCCATCACAGTGAACACAGCCACAATAGGATTAAAAAAAATAGCCTATTAGGCTGATAGGCCCAGTAAAATATGAAGAGAGGCTGAGCGAGCTGGAAAATGAAGTGAGAGCCACCCGGTAGAATAAGAGCAGCAGTGGTTGAGCGGGCTAGACAATGAATGGAGTGAGGGAGCAGAAGCAGCGAGAACAAACGTTTTGCAAAGCTTTTGAATCACTTCAACCACAAGAGGTTCTTCATCATACAGTCATAACTGTAGCACAAAAATTTTCAGCTGATAGACCCGGTAGTTTGCAAGATTAGCCGCGAGCAGACACACAGACACACGCAACCAAACGCATGATCTCCTGGCAGAAATAATGAGAGTTCATGTGGCGGGTAATGGCATAGTTATGGTAGCAGGAGTGGGGAGTTAAATGATTGCCGGTGCAATTTGGTTTCTGAGCTGCTAAGTGGGCTGTGTTGTGCCATGCAGGGTCAGTTGACTCATTAGCTATTATTAGAGTTGAGACTAATAGCAAGATTAGAAATTACAGGGTAATGTTCCTGAGAGGCAGTGATGGTAGCCTGTTTTTTTGCCTTGTGTTGCTCACATATAAAATTTACATAAAAACTTCAGCTCTTACTCTGTATGTGAATTGACTTTCAGCTTAATATGACAAGCCTGTGCAGCTGCCATTGTAATTGTAAGTTACATGAAAGGCCTTTTTCTTCAGCTGTTTTCATTATTCGTTAATAACCAAAGTTGTGGGACGGTTACATGAATGAACATAGAAAGTTAGTCAGTGCTGCAGTGACCCATGACCATCCTGACTGCCAGGTTTAATAGTTACCTGGATGCATTTGGAAACTCTTTGTGCTAAGCGCTGCCCATTAACACGCCCATCTGAGGCCAACTGGCCCAAAAAGTTCATCAGTTTCAGATTCAGATTCAAATTCAGAAAACTTTATTGATCCCCAAAAGGAAACTGCTTTGTTGTAGTAGTTGCTCAACATACAGTTGGAAAGAGGGATAAAATACATAAAAAGGGTAAAAAACTAGTATGAAATTAACTAGCAATAATAATAATAATGATAATAATAGTAAAATGTGCAAATGCAATGTAAATGTGCCATGGGTAATGCAAATGTGCAAATGTTACATAAAATAATAAATTATTAGAGTTATGATAACAAATGCACAGTATAATAAAAATGATGCTGATAATAGTAATGATTAAGGGAATAGAGAAAATGTGCAAAAAGTAATTAGTGAGGTAGAAACAGGCAGAAATCAGCATGAAGACGCAGAAAGTGCAAAACTCTTTTCAACCTTAATTCTAAGTTTCATGCAAATCTGTCCAGAACTTTCTGACTTATCCTGCTGACAGATGGATGGATGAACAAGGCAACATGATGCAAATGTCTCAACTTTTGACTACTTCTGTTGACTTTACTGGGATTTACAACAGACACACAAAGCATTTATGTATCTGTGTATGTTTATTCTGTTTTCTTTCCTTTGTTTCTTCTAGAAAGAGATGTGAAAACCACACAGAAGACTTATTTTCAAAATAAAATGAAATGAAAATAAGTTTGCAGTAATTGCAACTGTCACACTGATTTGAAATAACTTATTACAGCACAACAGTAGAGAGATGTTTGCTGGTCAGGTTTTTATTAGCTGCAAATGGCAAAGCTCTATTTCAAAGTCAGACTAATTTGAACATTTTTATAAGATTGCTAGTTATCATTTTTACACTCAGACAATTGAGGCATTGAGTTTCATTAAATTTGTTTTGTCAACAGGTTCCAAGAAATTGTATTAGGTTAGTTAAAAGCAAAAATGTTACGTCATCTAATGGACTTTATGAGAAAAAAAATATTTTTACTTAATCAAGACATGTATTTTAAGCGTTAAAAATGTTATAAAGTGCACAACCCACCTCACTCACTTTTTTGAGTGTAAAGTGTACCACAAGACAGGTTTTGGAACTTATCCATATTTATGATCTGTTCCGTAGGAGAAAAGAAGAAGAAAAGGGGAATTTTCCTTCATCAAAGCAGGTGAGGAAGACAATGGAAATTCGCCTCTGCTTCTTTCCTATTTTTTATTCACATTTCTTACCTTTGATAGCCAACACGCCGTGGCAAAAATCCTTGAAGTTGATCTTTCCATGAGCGTTAGGATCCAGGTACCTGGTCAATTTCTTCAGCTGAAAAAGATATGTGAGAGAGGAAGCTTCATTAGACTGGGGGAACGAGGCCACAGTACTAGTACAACCCTTAATAGGGGTGAAGTTTATTATTATGATATTACAAAATGGCTGGTTTGAATGACAGGGCTGCCTAGCTCTATCTAAACCTCATGCTATAGGCCTCATTGGACTGTCACAGTTACAGGCAATGGCCAAAAACCTTGAAAAAGCACCTTGAAATCAAAAATAAAATTAAGAAACGACTAGAAGGTTCATGGTCGGGCCCCCTGAGGCAGTAAATACATGAGTTAGTTTTGTTAGTCCTGCCCTACTTCCCCAACAGCTGTCACTCATCTTCAGCACCTCGCCTGAGGCTGAGGTAACCAGCATCTGTAAAGCCACCACAGGTGTTGAAGAACAAAACAACAAACACAGGGAACTGACAAGAAAATAAAAGACAATGCCGAGAAACAGGCTTCGTCTGCCACACCTGTTCTTTCATCCCTGGCTGCTCTCCACTATTCATGTTGTTACTATCAATTCATTTTGCTTGATAGACACGACCAAACTAACCACTGGTCCTGCCCACAGCAAACATACACACAAGGATGTTCTGAACATCACTGAAGTTACTTTCAGGTAAAAGGGGGATTTTCAAATGTGCACACAGACCCAGATTTGAAGTGTATTAGCCCTCAAAGGTGCTACATTAAAAATAAGTATATTTTTATCTTTTTGTGTGGGTTGAGACGCGAACTGACATCATAGCTGACATCACAGCAGCAGTCGCTTAATATAGTCTGCAGAAATGAACTGTGAGTTAGCGATAAATGCTGACGGATGGGGAGTTGGAGAGGGGAGATGATAGTAGCAGTGAGGTCTGGTGTTAACGTGAAGTAGAAGGTTGTATCCTTCTAACTGTATTATCAAAAATGGGTTTTTTAAACCCATTTTAAATAGATACCATTTTAAACAGATAACCATGGGTTCACAATACAGCCGATTCCGCCATATTGTAAGATAATCAGCTATGATACATCATGACAAGTGTAACTGAGGAAGAAAAAAATAAATAATAATAAAAAAAAATTTCAATAAGCAGGAATCATGTTTCATCATGACATTTTGAAATAATTTATGTAATTATATAAGGCTATATATGAAATGTATATACTTATATTTAAATAATCGTAGTAATATTATAACATTATTCACAACTGCATTAAAATAGTTACATGCAGAGTGCCAGTATGTTTAATAACAAGGACACACAGTGTCATAGATGTGAAACAGCACTTTTTTGTAAGCTACTATGTGTGGGACATGTCCGTCTTTTTGAAAAGAATCTGTTCTGGCAGAAGCCCGGTGACCTAAGTTGAAAGTACTTCAGGTAGAACAGCATGTATCGCCACATACTACATTATCAATTTACTGTTCCATTTATTGTTCAATCCCTTGTTGTGGACCCACATGTCAAGAGTATTAATGTGTTTTATGGGCCTGGGTGCCAGAAAGTACTAGAGGGCTCATTCATAAAAGTTCACAGTAATGGAATAGTGGCATGCAAAATCTGCAGTGACAAAGTCCACGTGTGTCACCATCACTAGCAAAAGCTCCATATTGGATTTACGCGCATTGGAGTGGAGGGGAATAATCAATCAAATGGGGGCAGGAGCAATAAAAACTGAGGTGTGACCGGATCCACTCTTATGTGTGAAAGTACTTCCTTTACTTACTCAAAACAACTGACAGGCTTCTCTCTGCATAGAAAGGACTTCAGGTTTTCACACAACCTCACAGTAATAGTTTAACATCCCTTTAAACAAATGGAATAATATCTTTGATGTATGTACTGTACTAGGTATGTACTGGTTGATGAATTTATATCGAACAAGTATGTTCCTGAAATCTTGGGGAGATTAAATAATTCAAATTCCTACATTTATTCCTGATTTCCTACAGTATACAGTATAATCAGAGCAGGTGGTATTTTTGGGATGCGGCATGCTTTTATAAACTCAGAAGTGGTGGGTATATGAGAAAACGTTAATGCTAATATCAACCCGGTATTTCACTTTTATGCATGAGCTAGCATGACAGTAGCCCCCAACAGTGTGCTAAACCTGCGAGTATGTAAGTAACCCTTTGGTTTCTGTTATTTGGGGGCAGGAATGAGAAAGTTTAGGAACCACTGTTCAAGATTGAAGAAGATCTCCAGGATGGTGGGATTGCATATACTGTGTACGGTCTCATATTTTAACAAATTTCTCCCTGAAATTGTTTAGAGAGTAAACAGACCAATTGTTGAGATATTCTTGCAACTTGATGGGCAAGAAAATGCTCAACTTTTAATTGAATGAAGCAACGAAATATTGTCTGATTGACTGATATGGGGTTTTGAAGGCCGATATGATCTAGAAACCCTTTGTCATCAGTCTTCCAAGAGATGACACTCCACTTTCCCCCATATAGCCAAGTGTACTGCAGCTGGTATAGATACTGTCAATCATGGCTGTCCGTTCTGTTTGAATGAGATGGAAAGGAAGCTGTCACTCTGTCAGGCTGCGAGTACGGTCTGTCCAAACACAAAGCACAGTATGAGGGTCATCTAGAGCAGGAGCCTTACATTATTCTCATTGCAGCTATCTAGCTAACCTAAGGTAACAAATGGGATAATGCCTTTAAAAATAAAAACGGACAGGGGAAAGTTTGTGCTTGCTCTACTTGCTCTTGAAGACGAGGGCAAAGAGGAGCACATTCTGAAACACAGGACGGAACGAAAATGACCATTTTACACCATCAACCTTGAAACTGTAAGATGCTGCTACGTAAAATTGTGCAGACACATTCAATAGCATCCTATATCATCAAACCATAATAGTGTGTGGGACTCGGAGTTGTGACTGAACTGCTGTATAACCGCACTGAATCATTCCAAAGATGCACGAGCATATATCAAATACAGCTGAAAATCCAATACCCAGCCCCAATGGCTTTGCAGAATATCATGGAATATTATGGAAAATATTTCATTGACATGTGAGCTGAAGACTGAAAAATGCAACCTTGAGGTCAGCACCAAGGTGAACTGCTGCAGTCGACATGAGTTTTAAAGCCTCAGCCAGTGGGCTGCGTCCTGCAGTGTACAGTGAAAAAGCCCTGCTGAAAATCCCTCTATATCAGAAGCCTCAGTTATGTAAGAATCATTAAAAATTCAATGTGTGGACTCGACTCTCTTCATAGCTCAACACAAAACATCATAGCTAGAGCTATATTATAAGAAATAGAATTCCTTTAAGGGTCTGTTTCTGTAATGTATTCAAATTGGATGCTCAGTATACTGGTTTGGCTACTAGTTGTAATGTGATCACAGTTTAAATATTCAGGCACAGTGCTCCTTTTTGTGTCTCAATCTTCCATGAAGCCAAAAATATATATTGCCTATATTTTTGTAATGTACAGAAATATCCAACATATATCTCATCAAGCATTCTGGAATGAAGCCTGAGGTTGCACGGTGGAAATATATATGCAGAATATATACATGTTCTATAAATAGAGCAGAGATTTAAAGATTGAAGATGAGAGAATACGCTTTTGAGATTGAAAGCACCAGTTAATTTCAGCATGTGTTATTTTGCAAAGCATCTATGTGTTGAATAAGGAAAAAAAACAAAACATGATTTCATTTCAGTACAGCTCTTAAAGAGTGGGAGGAGAGGAGGAGGACGAGCAGAGGGACTGAGAGAGGAAGAGCAGAAATAAACAGTGGAGAGGGAGGAGGAGATAAGAGGGGGAGGCTGATGAGGGGGAGGAGGACGAGGAGAGGTGAGAAAGACAGGAGAGAGTGGATGATAAGGAGGAAGGGTGGTGAAAAGAACAGCCTGGGAAAGCTTATTATTCTCCCTCTCTCTCTCTCCCTTCATGTCTTTATTTGTCTCTCATTCTCTCAGTCTGTCTTTCAGCATCTGCACATCCTGAAACGGTGACTCACCACACACACACACACAAACACACACAAGCCTTCAGTCTATTTTTCTCAATGTTACGTTGGACTGGAGGCGGACCGCCCTCTGAGCTGATGTAAAGCCTCTCTTCGCCAAAAACTGACGATGTATTATAACGTGGGTGGACAAATAACGGAAGTACAAAGGGCAGCGACACAGGCCGGTCATGCTGAGGTAAATGTCAATCAGCGGTATGTGTCCGCTTCAAAAGAGCACGTCACCCCCACCTGAACTGACCTGTACTTTATTGGTACATGGAAATTTGTCTTGAAATTTGGCTCCAATATTTACAACACACAGATAAAGTACATAAAGCAACAATGACTTTTTAACAAACATTTTTTAAAAAGACCTTAGAATGTTAGAAAGGGACCTGCATCCCCACATACTCCCGTCTACCATTGGCTCAGATAAAACAATGCTGAGCCTCACAAAGCAGGTCAGACAGAACTCTATCAGAGATGCAGAACCTGGAGGAAGAAGCAGAAAAGCTGGAGAAGTCCTCTGCTCTGAAGAGTCTTTCAGCCTTTTCCCTCCATCCAGACGGTTTTCTGTTTACAGAAAGACAAAGACTCCAACCTACCATGTCTGTTACCAACTGAGAGACATGCTGCTGCTGGATCTGTAATGGTATAGCGCCATCTACTGGAAGTCTTTTGGGTCTGATGATTGACTCACAGGGTCTTCAAACACCCAAAGAACGACATTTTACAGGAGCAGCAGCACCCTAGGGAGCCAAGACTCATGATGTGCCCTTATTCCAAGATGATCATGCCTCCATACAAACTGCTGGCTTCATGAACAGCAGTGCGACCTCTTTCCATGCTGATCTAAACATCACTGAAGCTTTATGGGAAGTAGATTCCCGCCTCCTTCTTCCCTCAAACAACTAGAGGCTTTCCTTCTTCAAGAAAGTTCCAGCATCAAGGAACTACTTTATCTTTATTAGATACTTTGTATTCATGTATTGTTATTAATTTTCTATTAACAGTCTGCATGGATTTTGTGAGGATTTGAGAGTTTGAATTTGCGGAGTATACATTACACTTCAAGTCTACGTCAAAATAAAAGCGGCAGAGTAGCAGTTACCCTGAGAATTCATTTCAAATACTCTCCCTCTTCCAATTCCTTTCATTTCTCTGATTTTCAGTCACTTAATTTTTGAATTGATTATCCTACAGCACAAATTGACAGACTTCCAATATCTGGGGATTTTAACATGATTGTCTGCCCGATGTTTGGATTTTATCAATCTTACTGAGGCTTACAATTGAACATACCCATCATATAGCATTGATGTTTAGTTTTTATATCTGCTCCTCTTCTGCTCGAGGCCTTTTCGACAACTTCTTCAAACACAATTCTAGCGTGTCCACTCAATTCTGAGGAGAGCTTGTTGCTCATTTTAACAGATTGTAACAGAGTGTTCTTGACACTGAACACAAAAATCAACAATAAAAATGCTGCTGCGGCTAAATTGGGAAAAAAGCAGCTTAAGTGTTCAACAATATGATGAAGGACTTACTATTGAGGGATCAACGAGACGTTAAGAAAGCAAGAATTGCATATTTCTCTTTTTAATTTCAAAGAGCTCAAGGACCATATCTGTGTTAGAGTACAGATATACAGTACGCTTTGAATTTTTTGCTGAATTTTGTTTGATATAAAGTTGAAAATCTCTCTTTCTCAGCGTGGGATAATTCTATTAACTCTGAGCTTTTGTAAGCTTTGAGATTTGATGGATAGGTTGTTATTCCATCAGGAGAAAATCATTTTATCATGGCAGAAGGGACATTAAATCCAGGCCCTTTGGTTAGGTGGCCTCACTTACAATATAGACTTGGACTTACAGAGTCCTTTCATTTGAAGCATCAACTGTAGCATCACAGACTGATTGGAGGGTGGCTTACCCAATGACAATGTGTCTTGAACACTCTATTTGTTCATATGCCTTTAGCAAAAGATGCTATGGAAAGAACATTTCTAAACATCAACTTCAGAAAACAGTCATTTTCATTTGTCAAAACATTCACAGCTAGCGAGCATGAACCAAGCCCTCAGTTTAAATGCAATATTCATTTTTAGATTTAGTAGATTCTGTATTTTGACCTCAGTTTCCACAGGCATTGTGAATATAGCAGTGCTGACAACGCCATTCAGCATTGTGCCAAAGCTTATTTCTGCCCTTTCATCAACCATGCCTGACACAAAGTTGACTAAACCTTTCCTTGGGTTGAAATCCCTTCACATGAAGTCACACATCAGAAGCCTATGGCAGCAGGTACAGTATAGCAAATGCTGTAACATCTGGGCTTTGATCATGAAATCAGCTTGGGTGTAAGAGTAAGGATGGCTTATGCTGTGGAACAACCCCTGCTTAGATCGACATCCTGACATGTATTATCACACTCACACACACTCTCACACACACACACAGAGCCAATCTTCAGCATGCTAGGGCTCACTGCCTCCTCATCACGGAGGCTTAAATGGAGATGCTGACATGCTGCGCTGAAGCTTAATACTGCTCTTCTTCATTTATTTAACATCAAACACCTACAAACACCCTGGTGTCAGGCAG